>JAVJIF010010759.1:0-125648 GCA_038442645.1 Agave tequilana
CAAAACATGTATTTTTATCAAACTTAGATTTTCAATACATGAATAGGAAAGTCAAATAAGTTTGTTTAAAAGTTAAGCATGCATGTATAGAATGAAACAACTATACATATATCAATTAAACTTGTTTTGATCAACTATTCATGAAAACCAAAAACCAAATAAAACGTGTGTGTTTGTGCACTTGAGCATATCAACTATTCTTATCTTTACACATGGATCTAAAACACACTAAACACTAGGATACCTAAGTCTTCTTGACGATCTTCAATCTTCAAGCCGACTCGATCCCAAACGTGATCCACCAAGTGCAAAGGTATGATCTTGATGCTCGGGCATGGGAATCACCAAGTGAAGGCTTCCAAACTCCTCTTTTTGAAGCAATCACCAACTAATATCTTGCTAATGATCTGAAACTTAAAATCACAAGATTATTAGTAAACATATAACTACATGAGTTAATCATCATCAAAACTAGGGTGGAAGGCCTTTGGGCCAACAATCTCTCCCTTTTTGATGATGACAAAACTCATGGAGTTATATATGCATGGATTAAAGTTAAGCTTCAAAGAAGCTCCCCCTTACTCATGCATAAACAAATAAACATAATATGCAATGAATATTAAACATGAATGCATAGATATGCAAAACAATAAATGGCTCTAGATACCAATGAAATGTTTAAAAACAAAACATGCTCTAGATACCAATTAAATTAACTAAATTAAACTTAATATATGCAAAACACAAATATGCATATATAAACACTCAAATCTTTCTCTCCCTTTTTGTCAATCATCAACAAAGGGGTAAACAATCAAAACAAAACAAAATCTTCTCCCCCTTTTTATTACAAAGAAACATCATCAATAAAAAGGGTAAAAGAAAACCAAACCATAAATTTTTCTCCCCATTTTTTCGAAACAATGAATCAACAAAAGGGTTAGTAAAAACAATTTTTTCCTTTTTGTCTAAAACAAAAACAAAACCAATTAGGGGTGACAATCAATTAAGGTACCAATTGAAAATATGTCAAAGAATAGCATCTTGATACCAATTGAAAGGAAACAACAAAAAAAATATTGATACCATTTTAAGCAAAACATGAAAATCTTGATACCAATTGAAATTAAACATAATAAATTTTGAATGTCTAAACAAAAATTTTGATTCCAACTGTAAATATTTTTCATTTTGAACATATGATCCCAAATTTGAATTTTCAATCATAAAGTATGGGAGTGGAAAAAAAATACCAATTGAAAGATGAATACGAATTTTCTCCCCCTTTATGAAATACCAACTAAAACAATGCGTAGGCTTGATACCAATTTAAAAGTAATCAATTGAAACAAAATTGAAGCTCAAGCTTAGCATAAACACAAACATATATATATGTATGAAAAATAGATACCATTGAAATTGATATTCTTGGAATTGAAAGCATACATACATACAAACAATATGAGTATACAAGAAAGGTCAAAATTGATACCAATTGAAAGAGTCCAATGATACCAATTGAAACAACAATAATGATCAAGTGTATACATCATATAACTACCACCCAATCATGGTTCAAGTTTTAAAATGATTTTCATTTTAAAGCATTCATGAACATGATCTCCCATCCAACCTCCCATAGATGGTAGGGGTTTTCAAAAATAGATTTGAAAATAAGCTTTGTTTGAAAACTCTACCAAAATGAAGAATATCACAACTAGTTAAAAGAAAATTTGTAAACTAGTACGAAGTCCTTCAAGTAAGGAATAAATAAATTATTTTTCATGAAACATGAAATCACATGGCACTAAAACACTCAAAATCCATAAGAGCTCAAACATACTCATGAGAAACATAATCATGAGAAACATTATAAAAGAGGTGAGTGTGCAAGTGTTATGTGAAACATATAATCATGAAAGATAAGCACTTAAGCACGATATTCCTTGAAACATGAAAAATATGAAAATCATCAAAAACTATTTAATCTTCAAGGTATATGTATGTCTGATACAAACTAAAATATACATACATATCCAAACACAACGAGTCCACAAAGATATATGCATGAAGGCACGTGGCTCAAAAGGATGTATATGTATAAACTAATTTTGGATAAAATGACATATACATGAAGTTAAACATATAACATAAAATAATTCCAAAAATGGGAATACAAGTTTAAATACATGGATCATCAAAACTAGACTATACTAGCACATCTAATGGGACAAAAAGCATTCAAGCTCAAACATATATAGATTTATTTGTGGCCCACTATATGCACAAATATAAGTCCTAGTCTTAATGAAAACTACATTTAAACATATATCCAAAGTATGAAGCATAAAATAAGATAAAATCATCATGATAAACAAAAACATGATTATTATTCAAATCCACATGTTATTAGAGCTATGATTAACATGATAGCTAAACAATGGTGAGAACACAAAAATATGATCCATATTAAACATGGGTGTCTCAAATACTATACATGTATGTCAAGGATCTAATTAACATGGCATTTTCATACTAATCACTAAACAATGAAACATGCTATAAACAATGAATATGAAAAGCATGTAAACAATAAATAGGAGTTAGGGATCGTTACCAAAACCTAGAAGGCAACTTTCCTTGTCTCCAAAACATGGTGGTCCTCTCCACCAATATCCCTTGAAAGTGATGCATCCAAAAGGTTCTCTTTAAGCACGGAACGCATCCACTCCAAGGTGCCATCACTCTCACGTCATGTGAGAGCCCACACCTACATCAAAAACTCTAGGGGTGGTCTTTGGTACCCATATCTTATTGGGTCCATGGGGGTTAGTACCTTCTCTAACCAAACAAATTTATTTGCTAAATTATCAACATGTATTCTATCATAGCAAAATTTAGCAAGGTGGCCCTTACTTCCACACGTGTACAAGTGTACACATGAGCATACATGGTGAAATGGGTGTGTGCGTGCGGAGCATGTGTATGCCGTGTATGGTGTGCATGCATAGATGGAATTTGTTTCTTCGAAACAAAGATTCCAAACGTGTATGGCCCACAACACATTGGCTCAAAGTGGAGCCCAAACAATCAATACTCTTCTTTAAAACATATATATCATTTTTAATCAAAGAAGAAGTGGAGCATGCAGGGGTGATCTAGGTGAAACTACCCTAGCATGGCAAACATGAGAAACAATATCATTTTTCAAAGATTTATTTTTATTTAAACAAATTTCTAATTCTTTTGAAATAAAATCAATTTCTCTTTTTAAAGAATTATTTTTCTTTTAAAACAAAATCAACTTTTGAAGACAAGTTTTCATTTTTCTTCAAACATCATTGCAATCATTTTATTTTTCAAAAATCATTTTCTTTTAGAGCAAGGTCTAGTTGAGATCTCAATGAATCCCTTTCATTATAGACCTCAACCTTCTCTTGCAAAACTTGTTAAGTTTAGAATGCAAATTTTTATTTTTTTCAATTTCTAGACTTTTCTTTTTCAAAACCTTATATTTTTCAATCAATTTTTCACACACAATAGACAACTCTTCATTTAAAGCATAAGCATCCATATCATCATGTGAATCAAATGAAGAGCTAGCACTATCTAGTTGAGTATCCGAGTATACCTCAAGGGAGTCATTCCCTTGGATCGTATAGCATTGTTGTGGCTCGGATCATCTCCACTAGATTCATCCTCTTGTTGAATTGGCACTTGAAGCTTTGATGTGGTGGTAGTTGTTAACATATTCCACACTGCAAATGCGGAATCAAAGTTAGAAACACGCAAAAGATATTCTTTATTTAATGTGCTTCTAATGGCCTCAAGGGCTTGAGCATTGGCCCCTATATGCTTGCTATCACTAAGGAAGGATTCCTTGGTAATGGCAAGGTGAACCTTATAACCTAGGGCTTGTAGGTACATGGACATCCTATACTTCCAAACAACATGTTGGAAGGGTCAAAACTAGGTGGGGTCATGAAGTCCATGGTAAACTATATGAGTGTGCAAACAAGCAAATGCAAAATAGATTAGTAAACAAATGGATCTCACTCCTAGGATATTAATCCTAAGTATCAAGAGCGTAGGCTCTGATACCAATTGAAAGCACACCTAGAGGGGGGGGTGAATAGGTGTAAATGCTAATCTAGAAACTAAATGCGCTAAATGAGGAAGCTTAAAAACAATATTACAACACACTTAATACAACACACAAGTGTAGCCGAATTCCCCGTGAAGGGCTCTGGACTAACTCCTCTTGATTCCCCTAAATATGGGTTGAGGTGCTATGTGAAGCTCTTGTGGTTAAGTATAAGTGAGGCACACACACAATCAAGCCAAGCATATAAAGATGAGCAATATGAAAGATGCAAGGCAACACAAGCAATGAATGATATGAATGAATAATGATGCTTTGCACAATTAAATGAGAGAGAGAGTTGAGAGACAATGGATCAAACACAAAGGCAAAGATATGTTTCGAGGTTCGAGCCCCTAGCTCTACATCCTCGCCTACACCACCGTGTAAGATTTCAATCCACTATCTCCCACCGAGGGAACCTCCACCGAGGAGGATTTGTTACAACAATGGAGTACCAACTCCTCTCTCAAACACCGCCTCACACCGAGGGGTAGGCCCGTAGCCAAACAACAACCAATCCACCTCACACTTGAGGGATACAAACAATACCAACCAACTCCACCTCACCAAGAGGGAGTAAACACCAAGCCTCAATCTCTACCAAAGAGGGAGCAAACCAAACTCAATACAACAATCTCAACCTCTACCAAAGAGGGAGCAACTCAAGAAATCAAGGATTTACAACAAGTGGTATATCTCAACCACAAACCTCTTTCCTTTTTCCACAAACAAAGATCCTAAATAGATTAGGATAGAGGATAGCTCAAGTGTGAAAAAACAAAGTGTTTTGATCAAAGAAAAACTCTTGGGAAAATATCAAATAGATATTGAAATGAAGAACAATAAACCAATTTCCCAAAAACCTATTTTCTTTGAAGTAACAAAACACTTAAAATAATAAGATGATCTTTTTGCTCTTTAAACTCTTTTGAAAACTTGTTTTTAAAACCAGAGAGTGGGGAAAAATTAGCTCAGAAAATCTTGGTTAAAACCATGAAGAGATGGGGTATTTATAGCCCCAAAACAAAACCCGCTAGGCTGATTTGGCAGCCTGACAGGCTACCGGTCGGCCGGCCCGGCCGACCGCCAACGGTCAGAAATGTGACCGTTGGGGCAACCCGGTCGACCGCCCGTCGACCCCCAGATACAGAGAGCAGAGCTCTCTGGTCCGTCGGTCCGCCCGGCCGACCGTCCCTGTGTCTGCCAAACGTGCACAGGCTTGTGCACGTCGGTCGACCGCAAGGGTCGACCGGCCTTTGGTGCGGTCGATCCGTGCGGTCGGCCGACCTGGCCTGTCAGCCACTGTTCTGGGATAGAAACACATGTTAAAAATATTTCTAAAAATTCTTTTATCTCTTGTAAAAATACCCAAAAATAGTTTTATCATTTTGCATTTATATAAACATGTGATAAAATTTCAACTCAATTATCAAGCAATTTGAACTATTTTTGTGTCTTATCATTTTTACCAAAAACAAAAAACATGTATTTTTATCAAACTTGGATTTTTCAATACATTAATAGGAAAGTCAAAATAAGTTTGTTTAAAAGTTAAGCATGTATGTATAGAATGAAACAACTATACATATATCAATTAAACTTGTTTTGATCAACTATTCATGAAAACCAAAACCAACATAAAGCGTGCGTGTTGTGCACTTAGCATATCAACTATTCTTATCTTTACACATGAATCTAAAACACACTAAACACTAGGATACCTAAGTCTTCTTGACGATCTTCAATCTTCAAGCCGACTCGATCCCAACGTGATTCACTGAGTGCAAAGGTATGATCTTGATGCTCGGGCACGGGAATCACCAAGTGAAGGCTTCCAAACTCCTCTTTTTGAAGCAATCACCAACTAATATATTGCTAATGATCTGAAACTTAAAATCACAAGATTATTAGTAAACATATAACTACATGAGTTAATCATCATCAAAACTAGGGTGGAAGGCCTTTGGGCCAACAAGTACCACATGGTATTTTAGTCAATCTCTTCCAGTGTCCCATACCACTGGCAGTTCATATGGAGCCGCACTCCAGTCGAACCCATCCGGACATGGCATACGGGTACCATTATCCAAACGAGAGAGTACCAAATAACAATGTATTCCTGATGTCACTATTGTTTATACTGTTTTATTATGTTAATTAGAACCCAATAGTCAAGGAGCTCTAGTCAGGTGGGTGTACCCCGTGCATACCCGGATCACGGCCTTAAACAGACCCCTGGCTGCTGAGACCAGGGCCAGCCCGCCAAGGCTGTAACATGTAACAGAAGCTCAATGAGCTAAAATAATAACGAGAAATAGGAGCTCATGAGTTATAACAACGGTAGCCAGCACTACCCCGTCCCCTACAGTGGGACAAATAATGGATCCAGACATCCACCCGACAAGAGCTAGTCAACCGTCAAGTCTCCCCCAATCCCATCTTATAATTCATACATTTAATGTACACAGGTATCAGGAACAAGAACAGTATATGATACATGTAACACGATAACAGGACATTAGCTTTGTTGATAGCATGAAACACGATAACGGAAATGAGAAACAATAGATGTGGGATTCTAGAGGTGGCCCCCGTGGCTTGATTCCATGTGGCACTTAGTTCCACATCGCATATCACAGCTCACATGTCCAGTAATGGGAATATCCATATCAGAACGGGAAATAATCATGTAACGGGAATATAAGACGAACTACTCATGTAACAATAATCCATGTGACATAAACAATGATCAATATAACGAGAATACAAGAATATTCATGAGTAATAATATAATCCATGATCCATGGAACACATAGACAATCAATGCATGTAGACCAGTGAGTATACATAACAGTGGTGGAAGACATGCACAGAGTATCCATATAGTGGTATCCCGTGTAATAACGTATCCGTATATCAGTAGTTCACAAACATGTAGTAATCGTGTTGTGAATCTCGGTATCTATGTAATGGTGAAATAACGGTATAAAGTGTAACATATATTTACATGCAATACAGTGTTCAGTGTATCGATGGGTCGGTAAGGGTGACAATGTAATAGTGATAATATCTGATATAATAAGTACGCGTGTATTAGTGCACATGTAAGTACTACGTAACCATGATTGATGTCATGATGTGAATGCCAGCAAAACATGTGGAATAGTAATCTAACCAGTTTAATATGATCATCTATCACCTATATGTTATATTAAATCATGAAGCAGATGAAAATATTATTTTATTGGTTGTGTTTACTACACTATCATGCATTACAAAATATGACTTCTCTATAATTAAGTTATTTATTAATATTCTATTGATTTACCCATAATCACGATTTATTACCTAAAGTAATCACTCAATTTATTAAACATGAATAAATATAATTTATTAAAAAGAAATACTCACAAACTAGTCATGGGAAGGTATACTCTCATTCCCCACGATCACAACGGTTCCAGGATCGTCCAAATCGGAGTCCGGATGCTCCAGATATCGCCCGAACACTAAACGTAATAAGTATAGGTCAAATATGTAATAAAATATCTTAAATGCAATTAATAAGAATTAGCAGGGGGTTTTCTATAATATTACCTTTATTGGGTTTCGAAGCGGGTCTGGGTAGCTCGCGGGTCGGGGTTAGCTCCACAACCCATACCCATAACTTAAGTGATGGTTATTGGGTTGTTATTGGGTTTCAAAGTCAACCCAATAGGCCTAATGGTTTGGGTGTGAACCCGAACTCATTAAAGACAGCAGCGGTGGCCCCTCTATAGGCCGGCCGGCTAGCTCAGCTGGCGCGATGAGTGAGACCCGCCGGCGGCGGGTCTAGCCGCCGACGGTGGTCACACAGAGAGGGGGAGAGAAGAGAAGGGAGTGGAGGGGGGAGACAGAGAGGAGAGAAAAGAGAGAACGGGAGGGAAAAAGGGGGCAGGGGCTGGCGGCAGCCAGCCCTGCCTCGCCGGCGGCGCGGCTCCGCCCCGCCGGCGACGATACCCAGAGAACGAGAGAGGGGAGAGAAAGAGATGGAGAGAGAAGAAGAAGAACAGGGAGAAGAAGGAGAAGAAAGAAAGAAAGAAGAAGAAGAAGAAGAAGGAGAAGAAGAGAAGAAGAAGAGAAGAAGAAGAAGAAGAAGAAGAAAAGGGAAATAGGAGGAGGGGTTGGCGGGCTAGGCCGGCCGCAGCGGCGTGGCCCAGTAGAGGCGACCGCGATCGGGCCGCAGGCGTCCTTTGCCTGGAACAGAGCGGGAGATAGGGAGAGAGAGATTTATGGAGAGAGAGTTGGGGGAGAGAGATAGAGCGGATTTAATAAATAGATAAAGAGAGAGAGTTTTAAAAGAGGGAGAGTGAGAAGGGAATTAATGGGGGGGGAGAGAGAGAGGCGGTGGAGTATGGCGGTGGGGAAGAAGGCTGTAGAAAGAGAAAGAGAAGGAGAAAGAAATTAATAGTAATTATTTAATTATTAATTTATTTTAATGGTCAAAAATTGATTAGTTCCGAATATCTCCCAAAAATTATAAAATAGAAAATATTACGCTGATATGTAATATGAAATCAGATTCTCAAAATTCTATCCGGTTGTAAGTTAAAAATCCTGGAGTATATCACCGATACCGGGCGACACCAGTTTGGCCCGATTTTTGATAAATTCAGAAAAATCTCCAAAAATACCCTAGCGTGACTACTAATATGATTTTAAGATACAAGGTGGAAGCATATTCTCAAAATTCTAATCCGTTTCTGAAATAAAAATCGTAGAGCATATTATCGGTATCGGTCGACACCGACTACGGAGATTTTCTAAAATAATCCAGAAAAATTCTAGAAAATTCTGAAAAATCTAAAATATTGAAAAATGATATCTGAAACTGAAATCGGCTCACTCTGACTAGCAGAAAGATCAAATCAATTTTGTATGCTGTATCAAACATTGATACTGTGATACGTACATCAGGGAGCAGGGGTTATAAAAAGTCTGTCTCCTTGTCCAGATGTTGAATCAACCTTGTCCCCTAGCGGTAAAGAATCCCTCAGATTCACTAGCACTCAGCTCAGGACGGTGGGTAGAGCCTCTACTC
Source organism: Agave tequilana (assembly GCA_038442645.1). Lineage (NCBI taxonomy): Eukaryota > Viridiplantae > Streptophyta > Magnoliopsida > Asparagales > Asparagaceae > Agave > Agave tequilana. The sequence goes on from JAVJIF010010759.1 coordinate 9,225, forward strand.
AAATGAAGAAGTTGCCCATAAAAATGAAGATAATTTTTTTTTTTTAACATTGAAGTCATTCTCACGAAGAGTAGTCTTCAGGTTTTCTTTTAAGATGAAAAAAGAGAAATGAGTTGTGTCTTGCTATTAGAGTGAGGTCTATTTATAGCTTTAGAACCCAAATTGTTGTAATAACTTGATCAGAAAATCTAAGCAGTTGAGATATTTTTAACTGATTTAGATCTTGAGATTTAGTCAAAGTTGACTTGGTAAAATAAGATTTTGAAATGAAAGATTTTCTCTTTATTTTAATTCAAAAAATCCAAAGTCTCACCCCAAAGCTTGAGTTTCAGGGAAGATAACAAATCATCAAATCATAAAACGAATGAAATTGGGCAACATCATACTGTGAATTCGGGACAGGTGGACTACGCCTGGAACCTTTCTTAGTGAATTCATCGCCATCTGAGAGACATAGTGAACTACGTCTGGAACTAGCCTCCATTATCAGATATTGATAGAATACGCACATAATAAGTCTCCATCTATTGAGCAGTCATAAGGTAGTTATAAAGTTTTCCTTGTAGCCTTAACTTCAAAACGAACAAATAACCATAATAGTTTATGATAAAACATATATACATTGTATTTGACTATTCAAATATTTAAGGTATATATGTATATATTTATATGCTAAGAAATAGTCAAGAAATTTATGTTTGTCAAATGTCATAGAATACACAATTAGAGTCAAAGTTTAAATATTAACATGTAATTCAGATATATCTAAAAAATAATTTAAGCATATACTTGATCAAAACATTAAGAACTATACATGTACTAGAGAAAATATTTATTATTCATTCTATTCATTTTATTAAGATATTGATGATGTCATAGATGAGATTTTGATATCTTATAACATGGCTGTAAGTTGGTTTCTTACCAGGTAGTAAGCATCTTAATTTGCCTTGCCATTTTTATTATTAATAGTATCTGAATTTTCATCTTAAACAAATCACCATTATCTTAACTTAGTGAGGATATAAAATATAATATTTTCCTTTGTACATGGAACATGTTCATGCTTTCACAAATAATATATGCATATAATGTATGCGTTATAGATTTTTAGCTTTGAAAAATGTCACATTTAAAATCTTCAAAATAATTTAAAATGATTTTGAAAATTATTCATATTTAATTAAAACGAGAATTATAATATTCTTTTTAAAGAAGTAAACTCTTTAAAGAAATACTTAAAGTGCATGATTATGTAAAATATAGCAATCATTCAATATATTTTACTGTAAATGATGCACTTATAATTTTAATATTTATATATACACATTAATAATTTCATGAATAAAAAATTTAAAGTTTAATATTTTCGCAGCTATAAGAATATTTCATAGTTAAATCATGAAAAACTTAAGTAGGAGGTGTATAAATTTTTTTAGTTTATAAATATTTTTTAAGAAGTATAATAAGTTACATTAATATATGACGTTTTTAACTTAATACAGTTCCAATAACAAATATCTCATTGAATAAAAGCTAGTAGTAAAATAAGAATATTTTTACCTATAAGATAATTTCAAAGAAATTTATTTCATTACTCTAGATATTAAAATATAACTTTTCAAATTTTAAGAAATAGAATAAGAATCTGATTTAAATTTCTAATCAAAAATCTCAACCAAATTCTCGACAATTAAAACTATATTTGAAAATATCAAAATAGATATTTAATTTATCTCTAAACTTAGTTAGAGGAAAATTATAGCTTGTAAAGTCAAAATTGAAATCTGATTTCTAAAAATCCAAATAGGGCCAAATCCAAACTTGATAATTATAAGTCAAAAGTAATGTCCAAAATAATAATGAGATTAGGAGGTAGACTCTTCATCTCAATTATAATATTACATTTTAGAAATATTATTCATTTTAGGCAATCTAGCTTTATTAGATCCCAATTAAAGCTAGATGGGGTGCAAAACTGTACTTGGTTATTCATCATCCTGTATATGCTAAGATTCCAATTCTAGCTAATTTAGTATGATTCGATCATTGTTTACATCAGATTCAAATATGAAAGATAGTTAAAACTCGAACCAACTATATTTGTAATTAGGGCTAATCCTAAATAGATTCAGATATGTCTAAATAGTGGTAAAGGTTATAACCTAAACAACATCACTTTTAAAGTTATGGTGAACAAAAGGTTGATGATATATTTAATAAAGATTTTAGAATCATTGGGTTTGTCAAAACTAATTTTATCAGTCTAATTGGCCAGGTCGCGTAACTCAGGTGGGAGGTTTTTCTCTCTTGACGTTTCTTAATTACAGAACCATGTTGAGTACCCTTCCTTTGTTAAATACCAATTGTACGAAATTTTGAGGAAGTGATTTACCTTTTAATTTTCTTATCCTATTGATCTAAAAATACTCAAAAGCCTATTACTATTTTAGTTACATTAAGAGTGTACAATAATATTGCTGTACTCTAGATTTGTCAAAATGATACAAAGATTTCTATCATGTTTTCTGTATTTATAATATTTAAAATGTCAGAATTCATGTTTATGTTGGTAACTTTTAAATTAGGGGATGTAAAATAAAAAGATGTAAGGGATCTTACTTAGTTTCAATTTGTAGAACTAAGTTGAATTTGATATAAGGGTAGCAAGATATTTTAAAAGAACTCGAGTTAATTATAACATGCAATTTAAATACAAAATTTAAACACAAAATTAACATACATACATACATACATACATAGATACACACACACACACATAGATATACACATACACACACACACATAGGTATATACACACACACACACACACACACATATATACCACACACACACCATAGATATACATGTATATATACACATATATATACACACATATACATAGATACACACACACATATAAGTTGACAACTCTTTAGATGAAGTGTTCAATGTGTCTTTATCCAATGCATGAAGTAACAAATAAATGAATAAAATATTTTATTCATTCAGTAAATTGAAGATAAAACATGCAAGTTTAAGTGTAGAGCAGATATATAAATTTTAAAACAAGAAGGGTGTTTGTTGCAAAGACATATAGATTTATTCACTTTGTTTACAAACTTAGATAGTAAGAGAAATTCAATAATATCTAAAATAGTAATCGATATAAATTTAATTATAATGTTAATAGGATCCAATAAATCTATAACTGACAAATTAGTTAAATTTATAGTAATTAATGAAGCTATATAACAAGGCAAAGTTATATAATTCAGTAACTAGCGATGAAATAAATAAGATTAATTAGGAAAATAAAGAGAATAAGTCTGAGTATTAGGCCAAGTAGTCAAACAAATAATTTCTCATAATTAGTAACAGAAATTTTAAAACAATGCCAATCTAATTAGTAGTCGGATAATGTTTGTCTGGGATCATATAAAATTTTTTATAAAGAAACTATTCATACAAATTCAGTTTACTCTTTAATGAAGAGTGTAATAAACTATGATTAACATGTCATAATAAGAAAACTACAATTCACATGCTAATCAGTAGAACAAAGATTAAACCAAGTCATTTCTCTTCCTTTGATGAATATTAAAAGATATTAATGTCCAGTTATTAGATCTTCTCTTCCTCTTTTAGTTTCTGTTGCAGTTGGGTATGTATGAACTTTCTAGTTGTTAACATTAACCAAACTTCAAATTTTTAAGAATTTGAGATACATAAATCTATTCGCTAAAATTTAAGCAATAAAATTAAAGAAAAAAGATCATGACTATATAAGATACTACTCGGACTGCTAATTTATTATACATAACCCCTAACAGTTGCAGACCTAAAGTTCTCAGATTATTTTTATTATTTATTTTATTTTAATTTTTAGTTAATTTTGAAACCAATATCGATACTCAAAAGGAAACAATATGATGATAGATTAATAAAACAAAATATTATCAAAGGACCAATCAACAAGAAAGGTGGATTTCAAGACATGCAATGAAATTTAAAAATATTAGCATACTTAATAGCAAGTCATGAAGACAAATCTTTGCATAATAAAATTAATAATAAAAACAGAATTGATAGTAGAAAACTTAATAAAACATAGTATGAGTAAATAATTGCCAAGTGGCTTTGAATAATAGTGTTCCAAAAGTGTGTTTGCATAAACATAAATTAAAGAAAGCGCAACATGTGATGGCAGAGAATTTATAAGAAATTAAACATATTAATTTAATTAAAAATTCCTCAAACTAGTATCTTTTATAAGCATGTCCTTTTGAAACACTTAAAGAATTAGAACTGACATCACAATGAACAACTTAAGAATTGGGCAAACAAATTGAGGTGTGTACATAGCACACATTTGGTTAAATGTCCATTAGCATTCATCAAAACTGTTTATTATATACAAAAGTTGTCATGTACTATTTAATGTATATTTAAATCACAAATACCATGTATATATAGAGTTGAAAAAGGCTGCCATCAGAAGTATCCAGAATGCAAATACAAAATCATTCAGATTTGAATTTATTAACTGTTGTCTTCTAAATTCAATTAATTTGCATGAAATAGGAAATAGATTGAATGAAATAAAAGAAAGTATATAATTTTTTTGATCCTTTAGATTGTTGGAAATTTTATACTATTTTCTAAAAAATGTAATATCTTTACAAAATTAAATTAAGATAAAACAACAATTATTCTAGCATGCAACAACAATTATAATTAAAACAAAACAAAAAGAATCTGGCCTAGGGAATGCAGTCGCGATGTCGCTGCCCTAAAGGATCAAAAGCCCGTCTCCCTTTTCAGATGTTGAATCGACCTTGTCCCTTAGCGGTAAAGGATCCTCCGAATTCACCAGCACTCAGCCCAGGATGGTGCAGAGCCTTTACTCAAATGAAGAAGTTGCCCAAGAAAATGAAGATAAAAAATTCTTTTAACAGTGAAGTCATTCTCACGAAGAGTAGTTCTTCAGGTTTTCTTTTAAGATGAAAAAAGAGAAATGAGTTGTCTTGCTATTGGAATGAGGGTCTATTTATAGCTTTAGAACCCAAATTATTGTAACAACTTTATCAGAAAATCCAAGCAGTTGAGATATATTCTCAATTGATTTAGATCTGGAGATTTGGTCAAAGTTGACTTGGTAAAATAAGATTTTGAAATGAAAACTTTTCCCTTTATTTTAATTTAAAAAATCCAATACCTAGTTAGTGCGCCGGTTCCACTATTTTTTGAAAAGTATAAGAAACATCAGGATAAATCTTGCTTATAGCCTTCCTAACTCCATTAATAGTTTCTTTTTTAAATTTTTTCAAACCTCAAAATTTTCATCTACCATGGAAGCAACTTCGGCAGTGGAAGTAGAAGGTGGATTAGATGGTGGCTCAAAAGAAGCAATAAAATTTGTGGATGGTGATTACAGTTGTTCGAATGGAATATTGGAGTGTAGGGTAAGGCATATACAAATAATATCATTCTTAACTAATTAAATCTAAATTACGATTATACCTAGAAGAAGAATTGCTAGTGCTTACTGATGAAGAGTGTGAGTCCATTTTTAAATTAAATTGACAAAAATATAAATATCAGAACTTGAGAGAAATTGTGAGAGCTTGAGCACTTGAGAACTTAAGGAGATTGAGTGAGCTTGATCACTTGAGGACTTGAGGAGAGGTTGAGAGAGTTTGAGCACTTGAGTAGCTTGAGAGAACTTGAGGGAGCTTGATCACTTAAGAAACTTGAGAGTTTGAGCATTTGAGTACTTGAAAATTTAAGAGAATTTTTAGAGATTTTTTAGTGATGAAATGAACTGAGGAAGAGTGAGTATTTATACTGAGGAATGAGTAGTTAAAATATAAAACTTTTTTGAAAAATAACAAATTCTGGTCAATATACCCGTTGGGGCATTTGTAAAAAAAAAAATTACAAAACCCCTCAAATGACTATATTTTTGGCCAATAGAGCTGTTGGGGGGTTTTTGTAAAAAAAATTACAAATCTCCTCTGGCATGGCTAAACGACTGTATTAATAGCCGTTGACCGGGCCAGGCCGGGCACGGACTGGGCTCGGCCCAGTCCCAAGGGCAGCACTGCGGCGGCCCGGCCCGGCTGGGCCGAGGGCCAAAGTGGCCGAACCCGGGCAACCCCTCGGTTTGGGCGCTTATCGAGACGCGCGGTGACCTCCGTAGCCCGGGCCAGGACGTGCCCGAGCCACCCCTAGCTATTTGGTTAAGGGTAGAAGTAAAAAGTGAAGAAGAAGTAATAGTTCCTTTTGTAACTTGATAATTAGTTAGTAAGTTTTCCGATGTTTAAATGCTGTTGAGAAATGTGATTTGAAAAAATTATGTATTTTTTGATGTTTGGATGGTAACGTGAAAGTGGAAGTGGAAAAGTTGATACAAAGTTGATCGCAAAATAATATTAAAACGAAAATTAATTAAAAAATAAAAAATGAACTGTAATTAAAATGCAAAGTGAGATTTACATGATTACAAAATTACTGTTTTGTGCTACAACTTATTACAAATGAGATTTATATGACAACAAAATTAACTGTATCAGCATAAAAGTGAGAAAATGATTGTGTAAAAGCGAGAAGAGAAAAGAGAAAAGAGAGAAGAAAAATAGGTTTCCTTTTTTTCTTTTTTTTTAGTGTTTGAATAGATAAAAAACATAAAATGACAATTCCTCATTTCTTCTGTTCATTTCGGGCGTGTTTTGGTTGCAAGGAAGTGGGCGGAAGTAAAGAAATGGGGAAGTATAATTGCTCACTTCCCTATCTATTCAAATACCGGAAAAGAAAAAAAAAAAAAAAACCTCTTTTCCTTTTTTCTTTTCTCTTTTACACAACCATTTCCTCACTTCAGTGTTACAGTTAATTTTGTGATCATGTAAATCTCATTTATAATAAGTTGTAGTATAAAACAGTTAATTTTTTTGGTCATGTAAATCTCACTTACATTCTAATTACAGTCCATTTTTTATTTTTCTTAATTAATTTTATTTTAATATTATTTGCGGTCAACTTTTTCACTTCCACTTCCACATTACCATCCAAACACCGAAAAAGACATAACATTTTTCAAATCATACTTCCCAACACCATCCAAACACCGAAAAACTTATTAACCAATTCCCAAGTTTCAAAGGAAACTATTACCGTTACCTCACTTCCTTACTTCCTCACTTTCACCTTTAACCAAACAGGCCCTTCCTTGAATCCAGACAGCCCCTTCATTCTGTCCCAGAATCGCTGAGGAGTGACCCAAATAAATAATCGCAACTGCTTCGGCTCCTTTTTTTTTTTTTTTTTTTTGTGATTATAATTTGCAATTGACCATGAAGGATCCCATGCTTTCAGATAATGGCGCCCCTGTCCTTGAAGGTGAGAAATTCCAAAAGAGCCCTTAAGGTTGGTACTCGAGCAGAAAAAAGAGCAGGTGTAACGTGGTAATTGAAACCCGTTACCGGGGATGCTTTGGGATGCCCTGGGACCGTCGGATCGTGACACGGATTGAAAGGTGAATGAGAAGTGATTATTATTGTGATGTGAGGCTCAGGAGTTGGGGAGAGCGGAAGAGATCTTCTGGTGTTATTAATGTAGGTGGAGGGTTTTCTGGGCGGAAGGAGAGGAGAGGAGAGAGAGAGAGAGAGAGAGAGAGAGATGGAGGGAGAGGAGATAGGGATGGTGATGGCCCGAGCGTCGGAGCTGAAGACCAAGTTCAGCGACTGTATCATCCATCGATACGGTGGTCCCAATAATAGAAGAAGAGCAAAAGTAGAGGAGGATTCCTTCAATGTTGTTGTTGTTGTTGGAAAAAGAGGCAAAGATGAAGCCGAAAAGGAAGGAGAAGAGGAGGAAAAAGACGCCTTTCAAGAAGAAGAAGTAGAAGAAGAAGAGACGCTTGTGAACATCAGAGACGCCTTTGAAGCCCTTGAGCAGCAGCTCTCCGCCTTGCAGGTCTCTCCTTTTCCCCCTTCCCTCAATCAATAATAATGTTTATTATTTTTCGCAAATTTTGGGGCTTTAAGGAATTGGGGATTAATGTCAGGGTTTCTGGTGTTTACACAATAATAATTAGTCTCTTTAGTTACTACTGCTTTGTCCAAGTTTATGCATACAGATCACGGAGTCAAGGTCAAGCGAACAGAGAGGAAATGTTGGAATTAAGTCAAAGTCTTCCTCTGATTATTATTGACTTGTTGTCTTTGGATTAGCATCCTCTAGAAATATAAAAATTCTAATTAAGACTTTCTTCCCTAATTTACTTACTCATGAATTATGTATGAAATATTACCATGCAACAAATTGAATCAATAAATTTTAGTCAAATTAAATACTTGTTTTTTTAATAAAATCTAAGCATGCAACTAACACAAGAAACAAAACGAATAAGTTTTCTGGGCCTGGGAGATATAGTCGCAGAAGCATTGCCCTAGAAGATAGATGATCAATCCCTTGTTCGGACGTCGAAATGGCCTCCTCTCCTAGCAGTAAAGACTCCCCCGATAAATCACCAATGCTCGGCTTAGGAACGGTAGGCAGAGTCTCTGCTCAGAAGGAAAAATGTTGCCCGAACGAAAGCACTTGAAATAGAAGCAACAAAACTTCAATACTCCGAAATGAGGAAGAACAAATTTTTTTTTTAAGAGGAGAATGTTTCTAATATAGAGTAGCAGAGAATGTCTGTATTATAGAGTAGTAGAGAATGTTTGTAATGGAGAATAGCAAAGAATATTTGTAATTGTTTTTTCTTTATGTGTTGAAAGAGAACGGAGAGGGCTCTTTGTATAACCCTGAGTCCCTCTCGTTAGTAACAGCTCCCGCGCGAGGATCATGCACACGTTCAAGTTGTTGCAACAATAACTCTGAGTTGTTGCAACAGTTCCGAGATTGAGCAAATCTGATCCACTTTGAATGGATCTAAGGAGAACGGTCAAAAACCTGAAAAATCTCAATAGAAAACAAGTAAATCAGAACAAAATGTAGCCGTTCAACCCCCTTGAACGTTGTTGCATTCGTGTCCGCAGGTTGTGAGCGCGCGCCACTCGGACCCGAGCCCGGCCCAGTTTGGCTCGGCTCGGTGCGTGTGCGTGCATATGACAGGGCGGCCAATGACCCAATACTCATAACAATAGACCATGGAGGAGTTGGTATATATACCACTAAACCTCCCTTAGCCTATCCAATGTGGGACTAAAAACCAAAACCAAAAAGAGAGATGCTCAAGTTTTCCCTCTAAAATTCAAACTCATATCCAATAGTCCCCCCAAAACTTGAGTTTCAGGAAGACAGAAGAAAATAACAATAATAAATAATAAACAAATCATCAAATCATAAAACACGAATAAAATCGGGCAACATCATACTGTGGATTCAGTACAGGTGGATTACACTGAAAATTTTCTTAGTGAATTCATCACTATCTGAGAGATATAGTGGATTACGCCTAGAACTAGCCTCTTTTGCCAGATATTGATAGAATACACACACGTAAGTCTTTTTCTATTGAGTGAGCTGGTTAAACGTTAATGACCATGCTCACAATAGCCGACGCATGAGAGTTTCTAGGGGTCAGCCTTGCCCCCCGACCGCGACCGTCATGGTTTCTCTCACGTAGGTAAGTCCTTCAAGGGTACTATAGCTGGATGTTATACCCTCCACACTACATGTGTTGGACTTATTAAGAGTTTAACTCAATCTTACCTACCTGTATCATAAGAGCATCGTCACCATAGAGAAGAGGCAGTACCTACAATGTTACATATATGATATAAATATATCCAGGTTGATGCTCTACATGAGTATCACCAGACAGCTTGTTTCTATCATATTGAGCCTCTTTCATGGAACCCGCTCTCAATCAAGTAGGTTGGATTCTCGCTGTCAGTGAACTCTACTATGGACTTAACTCCATTCTCTCGATGATTTTAGGACCAAACTCCTAGAAAGACCCTTAATCAACGTGTCACCAAGATTCTTTTCAGACTTTACAAAGTTCAGAGTCACAACTTTGCCTAATAGCACTAAACAGACTTTAGTTTGATTTGAATATGTCTGTTTATCTTCTTATTAGCGTTCTTTTGCTTTAGAATCTCACTATTGGATCTTGAGCCAGTATGAATTGATATGAGAAATATGAGTCTAGACATAAAAGATTTTTTAACTATTTAGCTTCAGAGCAAGTTGTGTCAAGAGCAATAAGTTCAGACTCTATGGTGCTCCTGTCAATCACTTTTGTTTGTAGGATTTTTAGGACACAGCAGCATCACCGAACATGAATACATATCCAGTATTAGACTTTACAATATTGGAGTCAGTGACCCAGTTGGCGTCACATATCCTTCTATAACATCAGGATATTCAGTGTAAGTCAGACAATAGCCAATTATGCCTTTAAGATATCTGAATACTCTCTCTAATGCAATCCAATATTCTCTACTGGGTTACTAGTGTACCTACTTAATCTTCCTATTGCATAAGAGATGTTACACCTAATCCTATTGGAAATGTAAAAAATGAATCTATTAATTGAGAGTATTTCAGTTGAGACACATGCTCACCTATGGTCTTGTTCAAAGTAATTGAAGAATCATAAGGTGTAAAAATTGATTTAGTGTTATAGAAATCGAATTTGTGAAGTATTCTTTCAATGTTATGAACTAGACTTACTGAAATTCCATTAGGAGTTTTAGATATCTTCATTCCCAATATTATATCAGCAGGACTTAGATCCTTTATGTCAAAGTTTTGGAGAGATAATCCTTTACTCTTTGGATTGCATCAAGAGAAGTTTTAAGAATAAGAATATCATCTACATATAGACAAAGGATGATATACTTATTATCAAAGTTTTTAGAATAGATGCACTTTCCATGTTCATGGACAGTGAATCCAAATTGTGCAACAACTTTGTTAAACTTTTACTGTCATTGTTTAGGTGTTTGTTTTAGACTATATAATGACTTCACTAGTTTGCATACTTATTTTCTTGTCCTATAGCTATGAACCCTTCTGACTGATCCTTATAGATCTCTTCTTCGAGATCTCCATTCAGGAAAGCAATTTTAATTTCCATTTGATGTAAGAACATGTTATGGATTGATGTAAGTGCTAGAAGAATTCTGATGGAAGAGATCCTGGCAACAGGAGAATATGTGTCAAAGAAGTCAATACCCTTTTGTTAGATGAAATCCTTGGCCACTAATCTGGCTTTGATTTGTCGACAGTGTCATCGGGTCGGAGTTTCCTCTTAAAGATCTATTTACAACCTATATGTTCGCATCCTGGAGGAAGATCAGTAAGAATTCAAGTGTTATTCTCTATTATGGACTTGATCTCATTATCAATGACTTCTTTTCAGAAAGGAGACTCGGAAGAGTCTAAGATCACCTTACACATGATAAGTAAAGGAGCCTTCACCGAAAGATGTAAAAGTCCTAGTTCTCTTTCTTTCTTCTAACAGAATAAACAGCAGAAGCAAAACTAGAAGAAGGGATATCAGAGATAAAAGAAGTAATAGAGAGATCACTAGGGATTCTAGATTTGAAAGAAAATATGTTCTCAAAATAGACAACATCCCTAGTTTCAATGATGGTGTTGGATATTTCATTGCTTTCAGAGTTAACAACTAAGAATCGGTTAACATTGATATCTAATGCATATTCGATGAAGATTGCATCAACAGTCTTAGGGCCGATTTTCTTTTTCTTCAATTCCATATTGAAACCTTAAGTAGGCAATCCTATACTTTAAAGAATTGAATATTAGGAGTTTTCTCTTTCAATATTCATAGGGAATAACGTCGGAGTCTCTTTAGGTAATTCTATTGAGAATAAAACAGGTAAAAAAGAGAGCTTCACCTCAAAGGTTCTCGAGTGCACCTGAGTTGAGTAACATGCAGTTCACAATGTCCATTAGTGTTATATTCTTTCTTTCAGCTATACCGTTGGATTGAGACGTGTAGGGAGCAGTAACCTAATGAAGAATGTCGTGCTCTTGGCAAAATTTGTCATATCACTTGAGGTATTCTCCCCCACTATCAGATCTTAGGATCTTGATCTTTCTTTCAAGTTGGTTCTCAGCTTCAGTTTTATACACCTTCAACAACTCGAGGACTTCATCCTTGAATTTGAGAAGATATGTATAACATAATTTGGAGTAGTTATCAATGAATGTCACAAAGTATCTTATGCTGTCTCGTGTGAGAACTCTATTTGAGACACACACATCACTATGAATAAGTTCAAGGGGTTCATATGTCCTTGTGATAGAAGGAAAATATTTTCGAATATGTTTACCCTGAACACAATTTCACATCTGGAAGATGAGTTAAAGGAAGATTTATGAATGAGATTTAAGTAAATCATTTTCTTGATAGAATTGAAGTTACATGTCCCAATCTTCGATGTTGGATATCACAAGATTCAACATTCAAGGCAGCATGAATAATTTTTCATTATTAGGAGAGTTTAATACATTGAGATGGAAAAGTCCATCACTGACGAAACCTTTTCTAATAAAATATTAGATTTGGAGATTACAAACTTATTAGACTCCTTTACAATTCTATAATCAGCTCTAAGAAGTGATGATTCGCTGATCAGATTTCTCCGAAGTGTGGGTATATGTAGGACGCCTTGAAGAGTTAGAATTTTTTTGGGGGTCATCTTCAGATCAATGCGTTCATTTTCTCTTATTTCTCTGGTGGAGTCATCTGTCAGGCTCACGCTTTCTCCACGTTAGGGTTCAAAGACTCGGCCGAGTCAGAGTTGACTCAGCCAAGTCTTCTCTAGATCGGAGGGCGCCACGATGAGAACGCGACGCGATATGCCCTGGGCCCTGAGTTTTTACCGACTCGGGCTTGACTCGGCCGAGTCCCGATATGACTCGGTCGACTCAGTCGAGTCGACCGAGTCAAGGTCGAGTCACCCTGAGTCAGGCTTGGCCGCGGTAGACCTGTGATCGACGACTTTAAAAGGAAAAAGTAAAAAAGAGAGGAAGAAGCCTACTTGATCGTCATTGTCTTCCCTGCCGTCATCGTCGTCGTATTCCCCACCCGTCGTCGTCTTTGTTGTCTTCCCCACCCGTCGTCGTCGTTGTTGTCTTCCCCGCCAGCCCGATCGTCGTCGTCCCCTCTCACACATTATCTCTCTGTCTCCCCCTCTCACCTGCTCTCTCCCCTCCCTCGCTCTGTCTCACCCTCTCTCCCCCCTCTTCCCTCTCACCCGATCTCTCTCTCACCATCTCTCTCTCCCCTCTCTCACCTACTCTCTTTTTCCCTCATCTTCTTCCCCCCTCTCATTCGATCTCTCTCTGTCTCACCCTCACTCTGCCCCTTCTTACACGATCTCTTTCATTGAGTATTGATATTTGTTGATATTTTTTTGTTGATATTTGTATATAAGCCTTCTTCATTTAGTGTTTTTATAAACTACTTAGAACTTTTCTTAATATTTACCACCATGTCCTTTGACTCCGACTTTAGATAATTTTATCAAACTTTGATTGTTTTGGATATGTGATACATAAATATTGATGTCTACATTTTTTAAAGATTTGTCGTGATTTTTTCAGAATTTTTGAGTTTTCTATGTAGCATTTTGCGCGTATCGCCTGCGACCGATTTGCGATGCCGCGAACCGATACGACTCAGTGCTCGCTGAGTCGGCGGCCAAGACCACAACTTTGAACCATATTCCATGTTGTTCTTAATAAGATTTAAACCAGGAGCGATCAATATATATATGAATATTGGCTCTTTAGTTCAACCACCAGTCTGTGGAGGAAGTTATAGAGTTGACACTAGGAAGAGAAGAGTCTAACCTAAAGGAGTTAGAATTCAGTTCCATCATGTTAAGTTTGTGTCCGTCGTTTCCTCTGTTTCCTCTTGGTTGAGCTTCGTCTGGTTTCTTCATCTGGTTGAAACATTGAGGCGCCAAATAGTTGGTTCTCCCGCAAACTTGCATAATCTTCCATCGATCTTCTAGACAAAGGTTTTGGGTTTGAAGGAGGAAGATTGAGGAGATTTGAATTAGAAGTGGTTTGATTTTTTGAATTTCTTGCCATTGGAATTCATGAATTTGCGCTTAGGCTTATCATCCATTAAGTTCACTTTAGCTTTCATTTCTGACTTGGTTTTGGAGTTTTGTCTATGCTCATTTTCTATGCAAATCATTTTTAGGGCTTGAATAATGGTTATGTCATTTACTTGTGACGGAGGTCTCCAATAAAAGTTGACCAGGAAGGATGAAGTTTATCAATGAGACAAGACATCTTGTAATCGTCAGATAATTAGTTTCCTTTCGATTAAAAATGTCAGATATAATATTTGAATTCTCGAAGTTGATCATTGATTGGTTTATTATCAGTCATTATGAATTTATTGAAGGAGGATGTGAAGCTTTCGATTCTAGCATTATGGAGGCCATATTTTTTCTCAAGTGCTGTTCATAGTTTTTTGGCACTCTTATAATAAATGTCATATAGACTATCAGAGAGTGTGCTAAGAATCCTATGGAGACAATGATAGTCAATTTTCTCATGTTTCAAATAGGAGTAGGAGGAAGAAGTTGTGGAAGAAGTTTCTCTGGGAATAGAGGAAGAATCATGTGGTGATAGTTTAGGGAATGGTGCAGTAATGGTGTCATCTATGACTGAAATAAGACCTAAAGTGATCAACTAGTATTTTATCTGGTTTGCCCACCTCTTAAAGTATGTACCTGAAAATTTGTCAGATTTTGCACTCTTAGAATGATCTGAATTGGTCATAGCGATGAATAGGCTACCTGAATCTATACTTCAAATTATTTCGGTCAGTATTTAGTTTATGTTGGTAGCTTTTAAATTAGAATTTAAAGAATAAAATGGTGTATAATTCTTGTTTTATTATGTGACAAATGATTCTAGCAGGATATAGTTTGTGTCAAGCAATACTAAGTTGCAAAAATTGATCAATTCACTTTGTTTCTTAAAGTTGTAGGGTTAGTCAGAACCCTAGTTTTACCAGTTCAATTGGCCAAATCGTCATAACTCAGATGGAAATTTTTCGCACTTGTCGTTCATTAATTACAGAAAATGTTGAGTACCATTTCTTAGTTAAACATCAATAATTTGCAAGAGTTTAGACAATTAAACCGAGCCAATTTGTTGCAAGAAGCAGTTGATTTGATCTTTCAATAAAATTGCAATAAGAATAAGGTTGCAAGAATAAACAATATACTTGTAATAGGATAATATTTAAATTCCTATTGCATGGAAATTTTTCTAACTAATTAATTAACTTGCAAAAAGAGGTAGTATTAAATCAGGTTGTTGGGATCTTGCAATTATGTAACAAGATAGGAATTTGCAATAATTTGACAAGATGATATCTAAGTAATATGGTAGGATCTTGTAGGTAATTTATTTTAAAATAATATCATGTAAATAGATTTGATAAGGTCTTGTAGTAAAATCAGATTTGGTCTTGTAAGTATTTGAACAAATAGTTTTCCAAACTATTAAAAGGAATTTGTAATAATAAATTGTAAGAATTTAAATTTGCATTTTGAAGGATAATTATATAGTAATCTTGTAGGAGAAATATTTGTAAGTATAAGATTTCTATTTGTTGTTAGAACAATTCTATAATTGCACAAAGCATAAAACAATTAATTAATAATATTGCTTGAAACAAGTATTTAAACAAATTGCATTTAAAGGATTTAACTAAATTGCATGAAAATTTCCCCCTTTTTTTATGTGTAATCAATTGCAGGAAGATTATCAAGAAATAATTCTATCTTCTAGATTGTATGAAATATGACCATGCAACAAATTAAATCAATAAATTTAATCAAATTACTACTTGTTTTAAATAAAAACCTAAGCATGCAATTTTGTTGTTCTGAGAGATGTAGTTGTGCAGAGGCACTGCCCTAAAAGATAGATGACTGATCTCTCGTCTGGACATCGAAATGACCTCTCCTAGCGGTAAAGACTCTCCTGATAAATCACCGGCACTTGGCCTAGGAACGGTACGCAAAGCCTCTGCTTAGAAGGAAAAATGTTACCCAAATGAAAGAAATTGAAATAGAAGCAGCAAAACTTCAATACTCCGAAATATGAAAGAACATAAATTTTGTAAAGAGGAGAATGTTTGTAATATAGAGCAGCAGAGAATGTTTGTAATGTAGAGGAGCAGTGAATGTTTGTAGTTGTTTTTTCTTTCTGTTGAAAGAGAACGGAGAAAGCTCTATATATAACCCTGAGTCCCGTTAGTAACAGCTCACGCGTGAGGGTCGCGCACACATTCAAGTTGATGCATCAACTCTGAGTTGTTGCAACAGTCCCGAGATCATGCAGATCCGATCCACTTTGAACGGGTCAAAGGAGAACGGTCAAAAACTCGAAAATCTCAATAAATCAGAACAAAATTTAGCCGTTCAAGAACCCCCTTGAAGAATGATGCATTCGTGTCTATAGGGTCATGAGCGCACGCCACCCTAACCCGAACCAGACCCCGAGCACAGCTCGGTTCGGTTCGCGTGCACACCCGTGTGGCAAGGTGACCCATGACCCAATACTCATAAAAATAGACTATAGAGCAGTTAGTATGCATACCACTCAACCTTCCTTAGCCTATTCAAATAAAAATCAAGACCAAAATGAGGGAAACTCAAGTTTTTCCTCCAAAACCCAAACTCATATCCAACAGTTCACACAAGCATAGACCTTAACTAGGAGCTATCCTTATCATCATTCCCATGTACTGATGATGAATGATGGCCGATGTAGCTACTTAATAGGTGAATTGCATACAAATGTGAAATACACACAGTATATAAGTAAAATTTTACTTCTTTCTTCTTTCTTCTTCTGGATCTAATAATTAAATATTTATGAGTTATTACAAATTGATTTAGGGGAAAATGGAAAAAAAAAAAAACACTGGAAAATACTCACATAAGAGAATGATACCAAAAACTGCATTCCTTTCTATAGAAGACGCCAATTTCAATCTTTTGAATTTCATTTTTTTTTAAAACTCACAGATTGCAATAAGGTCTCCATCTATAGTTCTTAATATCCATTCTTAACTTTCACTGCATGGTCATAACTTAACATCATATGCCATATTGGAGGAAACTTGGAGCCTCTCCTGGGTAGAAGCATGAACACTTGCATCCGACATAGCGACATAACATAGACATGGGGGCACAGTGAATGCTCAAAATACATCTACCATACAGACATCTTAACATCCCCCGTGGTTGTCCAACCAGTTGGCATGTGTCGGTTAGAGCACACTGTTAGAAATATGTTCAAGTGTTCTTCCTTGATGGAGTCTCACCGTGAGTGATAATTCATGTGACTCATGACTATTGCTTTTGTTCTCATGGTCGTTTCCTCTGTAATGCCCACCAAGTTATTTTTCTTGGCACACTGCAGTTTCTTTTCCCAATCAATAAAAATCATGTACAGATCTTGTTTTCTACACTGCAGTTTCTTTTTCCAATCTATTACTTTAGCAAAGGGAGGTACCTCATAGTACTCAATGGCATTGTTTATAGATAGTGAATTATTTAAGGACCCATTTGACATAATTGTATAGCATTGCTTGTATAGTTTGTCTTTAATTATTTGGTTTTGGTGAAAAAATATAAAAAAACGCAGGCTTTAAACAGTACAGCCATAGGACATTCATGAGCCATTTCCTATACATTACTTGCTTGTTGCAGTTGCCTTTCATTTGGAGTTTTTTGATACATAAATAAGACACTTTGTTGTGTTTTCTATATGTTACCCCTCTGGAAGCTTACTAACATGCGTGTATAAACTATGAATTGAAAGGAATTTCCTTCTTGTAGTCTATACATGTTGTGTTGCTTCTCTCTCTTCTAATAAACGTAGCGTCTTATCTAACTTGTATAATTCAGCTCCTTGCACTCTTTCATCTTTGTGACTGGCATTCAGGCTTTGCAACAGCAACAAAGATATGAGAGAGAATCATCCCTGTTCCAGATTGACCGCAGTCGCAAGATACTGGTCAGCAAACTTAAGGAGTACAAAGGGGATGACTTGGAAGTTATTCACGAGGCCTTGACATTTGCTGGTGGAACCCTTGGTCATGATGATGACCTGCTTCTCCCACTATACCCAAGCCACCTCCCCGACTTGTTTGTTATGGATGACCCCTATCATCCTTCCCGCTTCACTTCAATGTATAAGTTCACTCGAAATGGAGGGAATGGTGAGGTCATGCAGGAAGCTAGGAAGAGCATGAACGGATCAGAAGAAAACAGCGGAGCCAGCCCTCGAATAGAGGCAAATCCCAGGGAATAAGGCTCGTCTTTGGGTTGCTTGCCAAGTCAGTGCTGACATTTGTCGGGTTGTATCAGTTTTGAGCCTGGCTGGCTTCAAGCCAATGCTAAGGAGAGATGGCACTCAGTTCAAGATCCAGGAGCTTTTCCGGAAGGCAGCAGGGGAGGGGAGGCGGCCTCAGGTTGAGTGTCCCCGGGAAAAGTAGTGGTGATAGAAGAGGGGCAGCCCCGATGCCTTGTTAAGGAGCGGGTGGAGATACCGTTTGACCTCCATATCAGTGCTCCAAAAATAAATTATGGGTTTGGATGAATATTTGCTTGTTCATTGGAAGATGTTTTGCAAAGTTTTTGGTGAAGGCCGGCAAGGGCTATAAAATCTTTGTTTTATTTGCTCGTTCTGCCTCTCAATTTCGTTATAATAGTCATCATGTTATCACACTTTTATAGGATTTCCTGCATAAGTATGCAGTTGGATTCTGAGAATGTACAGTATCCAGGGGCATCAAAAGGCAAAGCTATGTATGAATATTTCTACACGTCTTAGGTTTATCATTGAGTTCTGATTGCTGAACTTGAACTTTAGTGGATAGTTTAAATCCTCTCTCTCTCTCTCTCTCTCTCTCTCTCTCTGTGTGTGTGTCTATACAGACACAGACAAAGAGAAAGCGGGAGTAGACACACACACATCCAACTCAAATATAACTCTCTGGCATTTGAATACAAGATCCATTTCGTTGAAGTTGATCTATATTATTTCAAGTATTTATAAATAAAAAATCTAAATGTTTTGAATAAAATCTAAATGTGTGTGCCCATTCATCAAACGACGCAAAATGAAAAGTAGTCACCTACTTTTTGAATACTTTTCATTACAATCACCTACGTTCCTTCATAGTTAGAAAAAAAAACTTATTATCATAATTTGATTCGTTACAGTCTAATTTATGTCAGCAAAAACTGATTCCTCTCAATCACCACTTGTTTATATATTTTTATTTCTTATTTTAGCTTTTTCTATTGCACCTGACGTAGCTCACTCCTCAATCTTGATCCTGACACAAATAATTTAAGTTTTCAAGAAAAATTAATTGAGTGAGGCTCACTGTCAGCTTTCTCATTTTGTTTCCAGCCAATTGACCCTTTGGCCCTTAGGCAAGGAATCATCACGGAAAACATGGAAGGGAAGGAATCATCACGGAAAACATGATCCATGTTCTTCTCACTGGTTACTTACGTACGTATGTTTTGAGTTTTTGTTAGTTTATTGTGATAAATTGCTTTCGAAGTAGATATTTTGGGGAAGACTTGTATGATAAGCTTCAAGAAGTTTGATGCTCACATACAAGTGGATGGTAATTGCATGTCTCCTCCTCCTTTTGTGGTATGAAGGAAGAGCACATTCAGCAATCTCTTCTTGGAAACCAAGAGCTTCGCTGATGATTTGGCATGAATACTAATGGAACTAAGGACAAACACGGCATGAAAGTGACAAAAGAGTACAGAGAAGAAAATCTTGAATAAGAATTTGAATAGATAAAAACTGCTTCGTTGTGTTCTAGATTTGAATCAGCCATGAGCCTTGTGTAACCTTTCTGTTCGTAGTCTCTAAAATGTAAAATAGTCAAGACGAAATGATTACAATGAAAAAAAACACAGCAACAACAGAGCCAAAGTCCCAACAACGCATCCTCCTCCTCCTCCCGACTCGCTAGCGCTCTTTAAATGAGAGAACAGTATCACTCCCGACAACCTAGAAGCTCTCTCTCTCTCTCTCTCTCTCTCTCTCTCGAACAAAAAAAAAAAAAAAAATGACGCTAATTCCCACCATCAAAACATTCACAGCATCAAAACAAGATGATTATTGAAAACAATACAGTACAATAATGGAATTCCAGCAAGATAAGCAAACTATTATCACAGAAACAATATGTAGCTTACAGTACAATAATGGAATTCCAGCAAGATAAGCAAACTGTTATCACAGAAACATATGTAGCTAACACAGAGTTCCCTAGAAAAGTCAACCTAAACCTCAGCGACGGTAGATGGCCTCCCCATCCAAATACAGGAATTTAAAACACCCTATCCAACTAATCAAATTTAAACAAGAACCGTTTCATGCAGTTCACAAACCAAAGATAAATTTGCTACAACTTGTAGAAAGAGAATTCAATCATCTATGACTAGCCCCTAGTATTCCATTTTCACGATGGAATTTGAAGGCATCTCTGTCATTGTTGGCAAATACTGGAGCCAGTCCTTGGCACAGAAGAGGGCCTCCACCGTCTCAGGACGCAGTGAACTCCGATACTCATCAAGAACTCTGCTACCAGTTCCTGTGCTGAATATGGAAGACCCAGGACTTACCATGGACATTGGAATCGCCAGAACATCCCGAGTCATCTTAGAGAGTGTTGGATACTTGATGGTATTGAGCTTCCACCAGTTCAAGATATCAAACTCTTGGATTCTGGGTAGAAGGGCCTCTTCCAAGTACTGTTCTAGTTCTGGCTTTGTATTCTGAGAAACAGCCATTTCTGAATATAGATATCAAAGTCGAGCAGCCCATCCCCACTAGACATAGGGGTAGACATTGGGGTTGAAGGCTGATTGTTGTCATTGCAGTTCATACTATTGTTTACCTCCCCTGCTTGCTCCTCGTAGGCCGGAGTCAAGGGAAGTGGCTGGGCAACATACTCATGATAGAGCTCATGAATGGCATCACTGACCGCCTTGACATACCTCGGAGCATCTTCACCATAGAGTTTAGAGAAACTGAACTCAATGAGCTTCATCTTAAATCGCGGGTCCATAACTACTGCAATCGCCAAAACAAGACTGCAATCCTTCCAATATTTGTCAAACTTCTCATGCATCTCTGTTGCAATGCTGCTTACCAAAACATCCTCACTTAAGATAGCATGAGTCAGCTCCAACTGGATCTTCCATGCTTCCTGGAAAAACATATTTGCTGTAGGATCTGCTGTCGCCATGATAACATTGGCGGAGTCATATAAAAGCTTCAGATATGTGCACACTACTTCCACCTTCCTCCAATCCTCCGTAGAGGGTGCCTCATTATAGTGGTCGTCGCAAGTTTCCAATACAGTAAATGCTTGCTTATACTCCAAGGCAGCAACCAGCATGTGATATGTCGTGTCCCACTGCATTGCAACATCAAGGGAAAGATTCTTTGTGCTTGGAATTTCAAGCTGGAGGGCAATCTCAGAAAATTTTTCTTCACGGCCTGGAGATGCTTTGACAAATTTCACGCTCTCCCGAATATTGTAGATGATACCATGAATGGAAGCTATCACATCCTGAGCAACCACATTCAAGATGTTGGCATAGCAGCGGACAACAAACAACTGACCTTTGAGCATCAGCATGTTCTTGTTGGAAAGATGATCTCTGAGATTTGCACTGTAAATATCATGTGACGAGCAATTGTTATCTAAAGTGATAGTGAACAACTTGGCCTTCATGTTCCACTCTGAAAGGCTTATCCCGATGACTTCACTAAGAGCATTCTCAGAATGAGGGGATGATACCATCATGAAGTTTAGCATTCTTCTGTGCAACTTCCAATCACTGTCAATGAACTGTCCATTTAGGCACACATATCCAAGAGTCTGACTAGTTGTCCACAGATATATTGTGAGGCTAATCCTTCCAGGCAGAGTTCCAAAAACATGCATCAGATTTTGCTTCTCTTTCTGATATACAGAGAATATTTCTCCTTCAATTTCGTTGAAGGTTGGCATCCTGAACGGGGCTGAAGACTTTGAGCAAAAGCCACAACTGCTGGTTGCTCTACCATGTGAAGTGGATACTCATGAACAATAATCATCTTAGCAAGATTTTCACAGCTCGCGTCTTGGTCAAACAGGGCATTCAAACTAGATCTGTAACGCCTTCTAGGTGGATCAGTGGATTCTCCATCAATTTTCAAGCCTGAAGCAAGTGCAAGCTGTTTCCTTTCTTGACTCTTGATTTTGGGACACGAACCAAGGGCTATGTGTCTCTTAAGATGACTTGTACCTGCTATCTTTGAACCACTGCTGTATGCAAAGGTTTGCTTGCACAGTTTGCAGCAAGCCCGGGTGCATCCACCAGCCACCGCTTCAACAGTAAAGTGTTCCCAAACCAATGACTTCTTTCTTCTTCGCTTGGCCGTTGGTGGTGTCAGTGTTTGTTCTGCGGCTTCTGCCATTTCTATAGCCAGTTGTTGTTCAGCGTCACTGGCCTCACCCATGTTGAATAAAGGAGTTTCTGCTTAAAGAGAAAACACATCAACAGAAGAGTTATTTCCACATATATTTTGCAAGAGTAGAGAAAATGAGTGCTGACAAAACAAAAGTTATTTCCACGTATACTTCTCAGAAGAGGAGAGCTAATGAGAATTGACAAAAGAATTGTTGCAGATGCAAGCAGTGACCCTTTTAAGAGTAGACAGTTACAAGAATTAACAAGTCAGGTGAATATTTGAAAGCATGTTAACGAGTTTAGAGCTAAACAGGTTATTAAAAATATTCGGCACCACACACATATTTCAACAAAATCCAGACCCAGTAACTGAAAAAAATAAGTATTTGGAGCCAGAATATCTGAGGAAAATCTATATACTGAACCAAGGAAAAGGTAAATAAATAATAAAATTTTGTTAAAATCCCTAAATTAATCTCGCAACAAAATCGAACAAATTTGGTAGCAAACCATTATAGATTGACCAATTTATGAATTTGGTTCCACCCCTTGGAGGCGCCCACTAAACAGAGCAAGGACCCGTACTGTACTGTGTGCTCCTTTCAATAAAGGACGACATTTTTCTTCACATAAGCATGGCAACAAATGGCTTCCAGCCCAGTTGCTAAGTTACAAATTGTAAATGTCCTTGACAGTCATATAGCACTTATACCAACACATAAACGCATTATTCTTATAATGAGCAACCTAGTATTCACGTGACAGGTACCCTTCCTACCATTCAGTCTACCCACATTTATGGCAGAAAGATAAATACCTGCCACAGCTTAAATATAGCTATCAAACACCATGTTCATAAACCATTAACCAAAAAGCTGAGGCTGTTCTGTAGAAGGCCAAGATCGTAAAGAGATCATTTGTGCAACACATATACATAGATGCACACCCCAATAAGCACGGACACCGACACGGACACGGGACCAGGTATGACACGGACACGGCAAATTCTTATAAGATATAGGATTACGGGGACACGCCAACATGACACTATAATAATAATAATAATAATAATAATAATGATGATGATGATGCATAAATATACATACATAATTATGTCTTCATCCAAATTACATACACATAGTTCAATGTGTCTAACTTCTTGTGTTAAAATAATTTAAACTTATTATAGTTTTATATAAGTTAAGATTTTGATGGCATCTTTCCCCACTAAAGTAAAGTCTTTGGTACAATGTGGAAGTAAATAAAAATCTCAAATATGTAGTGTGAGTAAAAAAGTGTGAGACAAATGTAAAACATGTCTCCAAGAAGTGCCAAACAAGTGTCCTAAATAAGAATCTCTATATAATTAAGGATAAGTTTGAAAAGTGTCCAAGTGTTGGCGTCCAACACGGACGTCAGAGTGTCGAGACACAGATAAGACTTCAAAATAGAAGTGCCCATGCCTACACAGAGAACTTGCATATTGCCTACCCACCACTACAAGCACGCACACACCCACAAACTATTATTCTTATTAGGTTCTACTGATTATTATTTTCTAGAGTTTACGTCATCCATGATGTCAAATCTGTAACCATATATATGATAGGATGAACACGTTTCTAAGAAGCCGGCTGTGTGGTTATCCCAACTACATCCCACAGGTGTTTCTCACAGACAAGTTTTGCATTTGGAATACAGCAGAACAACAAACTTTGTATAAGTCCAGGCAAAAGGTCAGCCTACAACTAATTTAGGTAAATTTGGTAAGCCAAAACACAAAGGCTGTGCCTTATTAGCCTGAACAAAATTTTGAATGAACAGTAAAAAAAAAGGAGAACTAAAATCCATCTACAAGTCATGGTGTTATTGTTTTGAATAGAAATTTGATGGCAAGCAACCCATTAGGAAAACACATGCATGAAAGTAAACCATTTTCCAATATAAGTAAATTGCTACTTTGTCTCTTTCATCTTCTAACCAGTTTCCAAATAAAATTCTCTTTATATTTGATATGTTAGAAACTTATGTAGCACGGCCACTCCTATCATAAAGCCGTGTTATGTCCGAAACGTGTCTGACACGCGTGTCATATGTATTTTAAAGAATTTGTCATGTATTCACGTGTTGTGTCCATTTCAAAGTTGTCGTGTCCATTCAACATAGTTAGAAACCATGTGCAACAGTATGTATCACAAATTTATGCAATAGCATCAAAACTTAAAAGTCTAGATTTTCAGGAACCAAGCATGTGATGATGCAAACAACAATTAAAAATCCAATGACTAGGCTAATTCGGAAGTTTGAAATCAGCAGCAAATTAAGAAATTCAAACAACACTTTGCCATCTAGTTATGAGTTAAAACGTGCCGAATTACCTAAATCTGTCATTGCTCTACAATTTCCGTTGAATTCAGTATTTTATCACGATGATAGTTTCCTTTCCCATTTTCTCCCTTGCTCTTTCTTCTGGTTGTCGGCTCTGTCCAAATTTGTGATTGTCCCCTCTGTGGAATCCTAGGTAACAATCAGCTAATAAAAGAGTGGTACGGAGGACTAGTAAAAGATGATATCCATGCCAAAAGTTAGAATTAAACATCATTTACATATAAAAATTATTTGTTCACAATGAAACGACTATAATATGGAAATAACTTAAATGCAGAGAGAAAGCAGGAACAATCACATAACCCGATGCAAAATCAGAGCACTCTACCAAGACAGCTGAGTGCTGACCCATATGTATTAACATGCCAGATGGGCAGTTACAAATGTGTCTTATTATGGCTGAGATATATGATTATGTGATGTTAGAATGACATCCAACATTAGAACCTCTAGATTGCATGTTCATCAACAACATGAAATAGAAGACAAGAAGACATAAGCAGTAAAATTTACCTAATATCATAGAGATTGAAATTTAGAATTCCTCATCATCTAATAATGGACTTATATTTCTTGACATGATAGATGATTAGGAAATACTTGTCAGGCATAATTACAATTTACAAACTACAAGATGTCTAACTCTAGGTCCAATGAACTCTGATCAAGTTAGTTTTACATGCATCTTGCTGTTAGCGGTTATATAACTGTAGTAAACTTACTCTCATATCTGCATGAGCCATCACAAACAGAATATGGTCAAGGGTTTGTTAAAGAGAAAATACTGAACAGTTGATAAAAAGAAACAGAATATTAGTTCAAGATCATGAAAAAGATTCCATGTGGCGAGCATCAGATATAACAGAAGCTAGCTACACCAACGCTGATTTTTAATGTGTAATCTTTTCCAATGGACTCGTTCTTCTTACTCATGATTTAGTTACCCTAATCCTAACACTAACTAGTTGGGTCTTCTGATATGACATGTAATCAGAAAAGTCTCGTTACATGATCTGCAATCAGACAACAAATCACCAGAATCCTTTCTCCAGAGGCCCAATTCTTAGTGGCCGCCGTGTCAAAGTGCTTCATGCACCTCCCTTTCCTTTAGGTAAACCACCAAAACCAAATGCCTAATTTTTGTTACTTTTTATTTTTCTTTGTTTAATTTATCCAAATAGACTGATACTACATCGATCCACAAACCAGTCAGCACATTGGTAAATATTACTGCAACTATTTTAAGCCAGTTACATAAATTATAAACCCAATTTCTTAAAATCAAATCTGAATGGTGAGTAATCATGTGTTTTTGATGTCCGCCATTGGACAAGTTCTTTAATTGGACCCAATTATCCTCTTTGAGAAAGCCATACAGCCATCAAGAGGGGGAATTTGTAGATCGGACTTGGCCCCAAACAAACAATTCAAGAGAGAGTATGAATTTCTGCCCTAATTGAAGAAACTCCACATACAATCTGAGAGAGAAGAAGTGGCCCTCTCCCTTAAATCAATTGGGAAATACATGTAAACAAAACAATATAGGGTGTTCTCTTTGTAGTATGTGATGATCTCAAAACTCTACCGACATGCAGCAAATAAAGATCCAACACATAAACAGGACAGCAGGATCTGACAAAGAAAGAAGAGAAACTGCAGTAAATAAGCAGATAAATAAATAAACAAACAGAAGAAGATCGAGACAGCACACGAAAAATCTGGAGGAACGAGGAAAATTCAGTAAAGAGAGAGAGGCAGAGAGAGAAGCGAAGGAGGGTTTAAAGTTGAGCGGAGCGGGGTTTATAAAGAAGAGAAGAAAAAAAATTATATACCAGAGGCAGAGAAGATGAGATCTGATCTGCTCGGACCTGAGAGCGGAGAGCGAGATCTGAGGCCTGCAAGCTGTGGATCGTTCCCACAAACGCGAAAGCCCTCAAAAAAATTTGGGAGGAAACGGATGGGCTAACAACTGGGTTGGGTTAACGAAACCCTAAAAAAAAAAAAAACTTTTAAAAGGGGCGGAGGGGGAGAGAGAGAGGAGATAGATAGAGGTCTTCTTGGTCTTCTGGGGGGTTGATTTTGGATAACATATTTATTTCTCTCGTCTTGGGGTTCGTCTCGCCTTTAAATGGATTCTATGCTGTGCAGCCCATTCCATTGGGCTTCCGGTATAGTGCTAGGCTCGGTGATGGACCCACGTGTCATAGGCTTCCTCTTCCTCCCATTGGCTGAAAGGGCCAGCCCGAGCTCGGGCCTACACTACACATGCTGGGCTGTAGCCTGTATTATGAGCCTGGGTTAAAAGTGACCCGCACCTCGGCTGGCTAAACAGGATCAGATCCAAAATCCACTCTGCTGCATCGCCAGCGTACAGCTTCTGTCTAAATAAATAAAAATATTTCTCTTTTTAGCCAAAATAAACAGATAATAAATAAATAATTTTCTATCTATCTCTCTCTCTCTCTCTATATCATATTATGTGATGAGCTTCATGCACACACATTTATATTTGTGCATCTAGATTTTTATTGTGAAAATTAAATATAGGAAAGCTCTTTTTCTTTTCTAGCACAAAGTCGCGCAGAGCATGGGTGTGGGCAATTTTGTTTACATATAGAATTATGTGCCTTCACAATTTTAGGAAAAAAGATATTTGCAACAAACAAATCTTATAAAGCGGGATCATGCTCATGAAAGCTAAATCAAACTTATCTTTTCACCACACGATAGCAATCCAATGGTCTCAAATACTTGCAATTATCTACGCCAACAACCTAAAAGAAACAAATGCACTTCATGAATTTATTTCCATATCCTCCGGTTTGCAATAATCAACAAGAGGCAACTCGGCACCACAGCGACGACCTTCTACTCCTTTCCAAGAAAGCAAACAAAAAATAAAAAACAAAAAAACAAAAAAAAAAACCAAAAAACAAGTTCAAAAGGAGGAGGGACCAAATATGTTTTCCCAAATATATATATATATATATATATATATATATATATATATATATATATTTTATATTTTTGATCATGTTCTTTTTGTGTATACTGCTGGAGGTCCAATGCAAACACCAGAGTTTTGTTACAGAAATATCACGAATACAACAAGAATAAATAAATGATAAAAAAGCAAAAAAAAAAACACAAATCTAATGAGTTTTCCCAATTACCTACGTCCTAAGGGCAAAAAGGGAGGGAGATCTTATTCAAATTAATCAATTCAAATTATAATCAATAGGGATAATAACCCTCTTTATATAGGCAAAGAGCCCATGAAGAAAAAAAACCAAAAGCTCTGAATTTGAATTAGAAACGAACTCAGAATCCGACTTGAAAACCTCTCAGAACATGTGTCTGTCTACAATCAGGTCAACAGACTGCATAACACTCAACTCTCGGGATGCCGTTGTCGACAGCCATGGGGGCCTGTCGACAATGGCCTGTCAACAAACTATGCAACAACTGTCGACAGGCTCTAGTGGTGTCGACAGTATGTATAACTCCACTCTCTGTATCGACATATCGAGTATTAACTGTCGACAACACCAAGTCTGTCGATAGCGGTTCTCCTCTCCAGTTTTTTTACTGATGCTGCTGATGCTATCAGTTTGGGTTAAAAAACCCTATCAACTTGATTTTTACCCTCTATCTCCACACTTTTTCATTCACTTTATAATGCACATCTCAAATCAGAAAATGAAGAATTTGGATAGACGAATCTGCAACTCAGATTCAAATGATAAATACTTTTTAGTTTATCTTTATATTTCTTATGATTTCAATTTTCTTTTTGTTTTGATATTTTTTGGACTATATGAATTACTTAAATTCAAATTTTGGTAAATTTCCGAAATTTAAATTGAATACCTTGCCATACTTATTCTTTTTATTTTTTTCTTTTAATCTCTAAACCTGGGCTATTAATAATTTGATGTGAGTTAATTTTAAGTTCTTAACATTGTGTCTCTTCTTTTATTCTAAGTCTTTCTCATCTTAAAAATTAGTAAACATGTTACAGAAAAAAGAAAATAAGGAAAATTGTGAAAAAAGACAAAAAGTAGAAGAAGAGACGCATGAAAGAAAAGGGAATTTTCTAAACTTCGATCAGGCAATTTTTTTAATTACTTCAACAATTATTTTCTTTTCCTTTCACGTATTTGTTTATATTTATTATTTTCGTTGCAAGTTATCTAAATTTGGTTATATCATTTTTAGACTTATGTTTTAAAATTATTAAAATCATGAAAAGTTTCCAAAATATATATCCTCTGTTTGTTTCGCCGCAAAACGCCGCAAGTCGTAAGTCGTAAAACTTTTTTTTTTCCATTTTTCGCTGTTTGTTTCGCTGAAAAACAACTTGCAAAATGCACTCTCATTTTCCCACTTGTAATTGCTACAGTTAAATTTGTGGTCATGTAAATCTCACTTTTACACCCACATTTTCCCACTTGCAGCTGCTACAGTTAATTTTCTGGTTATGTAAATCCTACTTGTAGTACACTTGCAGTTCAAAGTAGTTACTTGATAATTAATATATAATTTAATATTATTAAATATTTAATATTTTTAAAATATTTTTAATAGTGTTCAATTTCTTATTTAATTATTTATATTTTTAATCTTTAGTTTCTTATTATTATTAATATTGTTTTAATATTTAATATTTTACTTTTTTAATTTAATATTTTATTTAATATTGTAATTTAATACTTTATTATTTTATTAATACTTATACCAATTTTTTTATTTTATTTAGAGTTAATATTTTATTAATATAACAATATTATACTTTAATATAAAATTATTATATATTTAATTATTTATTTTTTAATATAAATATACTTTATTAATATTATAATATACTTTATTATTATATTAATATTTTATTATGTTAATATTGTAATAATATTATTATAATAATAATTTATTATTAATTATAATTATATCTTACTTTGTTAATTTTATATTTTAAAAATATTACAATAATATTATAATAAAATTTAATATTATAATAAATTTTAAGTATTTTATAATATGATAATATTTTAACTATATTTTATTATTTTTCTTATGATAATATTTATGTTTTATTATTATTCTTAAAATTTTGTTAATGTTCTTAAGATTTTCTTAAAATTTTATATTATTTATTTAGTTAATATTTTAGTAATATTTTACTAATTATACTAATATTTTATTGATATTATTGTTATAAATAAAATATTAAGATTATTAATATTTTATCTCAAATTTATTAATACAATTTAATTTGCAATAGTAGATTTAATTTAATAGTATTTATAATATTTAAATTACTACTATAGTTAATTTTGTTGTCAACTTTTCTACTTACATTTTTACATTACCAACCAAACACCGTAAAACATAATATACTTTCTCATTTATACTTTTACTTTACCAACCAAACACCATAAAACAGAATATATTTTTTCATTTATATTTTCACTTTATCAACCAAACATCGTAAAATACAATATATTTTTCCTACTACAGTTCACTTTTCACATTCTCATTTTACGACTTACGATTGCGACGCAAACAAAACCTCGTTGATCGGTTCTTTGGGATATGAAACAGTTATTCTTTTTTGTGGTGGATTTTGTTATATCCTTTTTAGTTCTCGATTACGCATCATGTATATTATTATTATTTTTCGCCCCCGCTAGTGAAAATTTCCGAGTCCCCTGCTGCACACCAATGGAAGATAAGTTGTAATTACAATCACACTAAAAAAAATAACATACTCTAACTATCAACCTGTTTTATTTTATTCACTATTTTCATAAAATCAAATATCAGGCAATAATTTAATACTTGTTTAAATTTAAAGAATAGGATCAATTAAATTTATATCAATCTCTAATCATACAACTATTTCAAAATAAAAACAAATAAAGTAAGGTAGCTAGCCTGAGAGAAGTAGTCGTGCCATGCACTATCCTAAAAGACAAATGACCAGTCCTATCGCTCGGACGCTAGATTGGCCTCGTCAACTAGTAATAAAAAGCTCTCCCACAACCACCAGCACTTAGGATCGAGCGTTATCCCAGGCCTCTGCTTAGATGAGAAATGACTGCCCAAAATAAAAAATAGAAGAGAAAAAATCTTTAAAATTGAGGTTCTTCTCAAAGAGTAGATGTAACAATCCATTTTCGAGATATGTACCTAGATACGTGTCCCGATTTTTTACCCATATTTATTCTATTTTCTCTAATTTATTTTTATTTTATTTTATTATTTTTTCGGTATTCTTCAAGTCCAAAACCTGGCCTAGGAGTTTTTCTTTTTCATTTTCCTTTTTCTATCTTTTTCCTTTTCCTCATCTTTCTTTTTCTTTCTCTTTTTCTTTTCTTTCCTTTTCTTTTTTGATTCTTTCTCCCGCCTTCTACACGCTTCTCCACTTCTCTCTCTCTCTCTCTCTCTCTCTCGCCTAATATCTTTTTCTCTCACCTCTCTCTTCCTTCTATAACCAGCGCCCCCTACACTTCCTTGTCGCCGGCGGTCACCCCTATCAGAGCTGCCAGCCTCCTCCTCCGGCCACCCACGCTGCAGGCCACCACAGGCTTCCACCACTTCCCCAACCTCTTCTCCTCTCATCTTCTCCTCCTCCATCTTCTTCCACCACCTCCATCTTCAAATACCACCACCATTCCACCATACCCACCACCAATTCCACCACCAAACTTCACAAATTCCTCCATCTCTTCCACTTCCACCACCAATCCACCACCATCTCCTCCCAATTCACCAATTTCACTACCTCTATCAATCATCTCCTTCTCTAATTTTCCCACCTCTAATAACTCCACTTCTACATCATCTCCCTCCACTTTCACCATCACCACCCACATCTCCACCATCACTACTTCCTCTATTGACCACAACACCAACTCCACCACCGTCTTCTTCTTCTTATTTTCTCCTCATCTCTCTCCCCTCCACCTGGGCCTCAACCGCCGTCGGTCCCCTCTGGCCGCCATTGGCCCTTGACCACCATCCCTCCTGGCCGACCAACCACCAGGCCGATTGTAACGCCCCGATCCCACGGATACGGGAACGTCACTGCGACGTATATACGTAGGTCAGAAAATGCCCCCACGTATATACGCTGAGCATGAAGTACAACAAGAATCAGAGTACACGACAAAGCGTGGTATTCATACATATGCCAACTTAAAAGTACAAGTACAAGTTATCACAAGATATGATAAAATATTACACATTACATGTGTCTTTTATCACAACCAAGTCCAAAAGTAAGATTTACAATATGTATACAAAAAGCTCACGAGGTGAATGAAGATCCCGTGAGTCAAAATGAGAAGACTGGCACGAAGAACAGGAACTAGTCTGCCTGCTCACTAAGATAAGCTTGATCCTCTGTGGATGGCTCCACTTCGATACAAGCTTCAGAACCTGAACATACAAATCCAAGGGAGTCAGGACCTCCCAACAATGAGCAGGCTATAGCCAAATGGCTATAAAACAAGGATAAGGAAGTTAGAACAGTAATATGAATATCAATCAACGAATAATGGAAGCATGAAGAGATAAAATTAGAATACAATGGATCCACAGTTAAAGTCTATTATTATTATTACTTGTCTTACTGTGATATCTAGCTATGTGACCCAGCGTCCCAGCGCACATAGATCCATATCCTAGTAAAGCAAGGTTGTTATTGGAAACTAGCGGGATTATCAACGAACTATGTTTACAGTGGATCCCGTACATGCCCGGGATAACGGTCCAGGATTGTTCCGTTGCTTGGTGACGGAAGCCAGCCGCTAGGCTAACAGGAGGGACTTATGTATGCCCTTATCATGATGGTACCAGTAAGGAGGGAGCAAGCACTCCCCTCGGTCCCCTGGAGGCCCTCAGGTCAGACCGAAAATATGATTGTACAATATACCTAATACCACTGTAAACACGAACACATATCGATATCCGTATGTTTCCCCCGACCCACATGTAAGTTGGTCCATTTTATACAAAAGTCAAGTGTATCATGCTTGGTGTTAAGTGATGGCATGATGAAATGGAGATATTCCTTATTTAACAAGTTATGAAGTAAGACTATATAACAACAAGTCATGAAGTAGCAAGAAGTAGCATCCATCAAGTAATAGGTCATGAGGTACCAGCCATGAAGCATAAACAAGAATAATATATCACACATGTATCAAGGGTAAGATCCAATTCAGAAAGGAAGGCAACTATAACAGACAGCCTGAATTAGTCGACTAGGTGAAATGGTTAGTCGACTAATAGTGGTCTCTAGTCGACTAACAGTCTGGATTAGTCGACTAAAACTGGGTTCCAGAGAGTTAGAATTCTGTTTCAGGAAAAGTTAGTCGACTAGGGTAAAAAGTGTAGTCGACTAACAGTGACTACAAGTCGACTAACAGAAACGCAAGTCGACTAAATCTGTGATACAAAGAGTTGATGTTTTATTTCAGGAAAAAATAGTCGACTAGGGAGGAATGGGTAGTCGACTAAGGATACCAAGTCGACTAATAGTTAGGATAAGTCGACTGGAGCCGAGAGATTGGGTTTCTGGTTCAGGAAAGGTTAGTCGACTAGGGTGGAAAGTGTAGTCGACTAACAAAGATTTCTAGTCGACTAATAAATAGACTAAGTCGACTAAAACTGTGTTCCAGAAAAGGTTACGTTTCAAAACAGATGGGTTAGTCGACTAGTCCCTAGGTCAAGTCGACTAATCGTGGGAAAACAGAGTACAAAAACAAAGTTTTTGAGGGTGGTGTTTGATGATCTAAAAATATGATTTTGAAGCTACCAATATATAAGATAGGTGAACACAAGTAAACTAGGAATTTGACAAGTCTTGGTGAGTAAAAATACTCACAAGGAATGGTTTATCGAAGCTTTACGAGTTCCGAAAAGGTCGTTGTCGACGATATCACCAACTTGATCCTTGGCGATATAAACGACGAAGAAAACTACGATCTCAATTCCAAAGTAGTGGTAGTTGAAGAGGAGATGAAGACTTAGGTGAGCTTTTGGAGTTGGTGGTGGAGTTTGAGATGGAGGAGGATTTGGTGAGGGCTAAATCTTTGGTGAAATGAAGAAAAAGGAAAAGAAATGTAAAGGAAATGTTTATATAGGTTTTAGATTTTGTAAAGGAGTTGCAAATAAGGTAAATGAGAGGGGTATTTGCAAATAGGGGAGGTGAGTTGTCTCCCTTGGCCTATCATGGCCGGCCAAAGAAGAGAGAGAGAAAGAAGGGCATTAATGGTAGAAGTGTGTGGAGTTTTGTGGAGTTTGTTGGAAAATTGGAAAAGATTGGAATTTTTGGAAATTGGAAATCTTGTGGCTTGTGAAGGAAGGAAAGGAAAACAAGAGAAAGAAAAAGGAAAAGAATTTATAAATGAAGATATTTTCTTGGACTTAGAAAATAAAAATATTAAAAAGACAAGTTCCCGGGTTTAAGTCGAAGATGCGGAAAATATTTCGGAAAATACCGAAATCGTCCGAAATTCAAGTATCTCGGAACGACTCGTAAAGTTTACCAAAAATCAAGAATAATATATTAAGTATCATAGTGAAATCCGTTTTAAGAAATACTTTATAATTTTAAAACTAAAAATCCCGAATCAGTTAACTACCGACTCCGATGGAATTTTCATAAATTCATAAAATCCTCAGAAAAAGTATTTAGGTAAGAAATGTAATTCTAAGAGATAATGCCTAAAGGACTTTCTAGAAATTCCTAACTGTTTGCAAATTAAAATTTCGAGAATCGATCAGAAGCATTAGTCGACACCGGTTTTGAAGAAATTTAATTAAATTCAGAAAAATTCCAGAAAATCATATAAAATCTAAAGTATTGGAAAATAATATTTAAAATTAAATTCGGTCAATTACAAGAAGTAAATCGAAAAATACGATCGGAAAACTGAATACGCAACTAAGTACGTATTCTGGAAACGGGGTATTACAATCCATCCACCTTACAAAAATTTCGTCCTCGAAATTTCAGAAAGTGAAAGGTAACAGTAAGGAAGGATGAGAAGAAGGATAACAGTAGAGAAGGATAGAAAGAAGGAATCTTACCAATTAAGTTGTGAAGAGTTGAGGATAACGCTCACGGATAACATCCTCTCGTTCCCACGTGGCCTCTCCTGGCGCATGTCTGTTCCAAGACACCAACACTAATGGTATTGCCTTGTTCTTCAATGTCTTGACACTTCTGTCCAAAATGGCCATCGGCTGCTCTTGATAGGACAAATCCGGTTGTAGTTCCAGTTCGGAGTGATCCAGGATATGACTATCATCCTTGACATACTTCCTCAACTGTGATACGTGGAAAACATTGTGCACTCCGTCCAAAGATGGCGGTAATGCCAATCTATAAGACACATCTCCCACACGGTCCAAAATCTCGAATGGGCCGATATATCTCGGACTAAGCTTTCCACGAGTACCGAACCGGATTACCCCTTTTGAAGGTGATATCTTCAAAAACACATGATCTCCTGTCTGGAATTCCAATGGCCTTCTCTGAGTGTCAGCCTAACTTTTCTGCCGACTCTGAGCTGCCCTGAGGTGATCTCTGATGATTCTGACTTTATCTGTTGTCTGAATCAGGATCTCTGGTCCCAAAAGTCTCCTCTCACCGACTTCATCCCAACAAATCGGTGACCTACACTTCCTTCCATACAATGCCTCAAATGGTGCCATCTTGATACTAGCCTGATAGCTGTTATTATAAGAAAATTCAGCTAGATGAAGATGGTCTTCCCATGATCCCTTGAATTCAATCATGCAGGCCCGCAACATATCTTCAAGAATCTGGATAGTCCTTTCAGATTGTCCGTCTGTCTGAGGGTGATAGGAAGTACTGAATTTCAGACGAGTTCCTAGACTTTCTTGGAGACTTTCCCAGAAATGTGATCTGAATCTTGTGTCTCTGTCTGATACAATACTAACTGGAACTCCATGTAGACGAACTATCTCCTTCATGTACTTGTCTGCCAAAACCTCTGTTGTCTGGCCTACCCTGAATGGTATGAAGTGAGCTGATTTGGTGAGGCGATCAATGATTACCCATACAGCATTATTACCCTTAGGACTGCGAGGTAATGCCGTGACAAAATCCATGGTGATGTGCTCCCACTTCCATTCGGGTATCGGTAAGGGTTGTAGAAGTCCAGCTGATCTCTGATACTCTATCTTTATCTGCTGACAGACTAAGCACTTGGCTACATACTGAGCTATCTCCCTTTTCATAGCATTCCACCAAAACTGCTTCTTTATGTCCTGATACATTTTGGTTCCCCCTGGGTGTATGGAATAGGCTGAACTGTGTGCTTCTGCTAGAATCTTCTGTCGAACTTCTCCTTGGGGAACACAAAGTCTGCTACCAAAATATAGTGCACCATCTGGATGAATACAGATATCAGTCCTCAATCCAGCCTCTACCTGAGCTCGGAATATCTGTAATCTGGGGTCTTCCTTTTGAGCTTCCTTGATCTCATCTATCAAGGCTGACTGAATCTGCAAAGTCATGTACTGTCCTGCCTTATCAACTCCTCGAACTACCATTAAGTCCAACTTGATGATGTCTTGAATCAACTCCTTCTGCTGAGTAAGTTGGACTAGCACTCTATTCTCTGGCTTCCTGCTCAGTGCATCTGGTACTGTATTGACCTTGCCTGGATGATATTGCAAGTCAATATCATAGTCCGCCATAAGCTCCAGCCACCGCCTCTGCCTCATGTTTAATTCCTTCTGTGAGAAAATATATTTGAGGCTCTTGTGATCCGTGTATATCAACACTTTGTCTCCCAGAAGATAATGCCTCCAAATCTTTAAGGCAAATATCACAGCTGCTAGCTCCAAGTCATGAGTTGGGTAATTCCGCTCATGAGTCTTCAGTTGCCTAGATGCATATGCTATGACATGATCATGTTGCATTAGCACACACCCTAGGCCTTTTCCGGATGCATCACTGTAGATGACCATCCCTCCTCTTCCTGAGGGAGTCCTCAAGATTGGAGTTGAAATAAGTCTCTGCTTCAATTGCTCAAAGGCTGCAGTACATTCTTCTGTCCATATGTATCTTTCTCCTTTCCGGGTGAGCTTGGTCAACGGGGCAGCAATCTTAGAGAAATCTTGGACAAAGCGTCTGTAATATCCGGCTAGTCCAATAAAACTCTTAATCTCAGTCACCGTCTTGGGAATAGGCCAATCCTTCACTGCCTGGACTTTGCTGGGATCAACTGAAATTCCTTCTGCTGAAACCATGTGTCCAAGGAAGGCTATACTGTCCAACCAAAAGTCACACTTGCTCCTCTTATCATGAAGCTGCTCCTGCTGGAGAGTCTGCAATACTATCCTCAAGTGTTCTGCATGCTCCCTGTTGTTCTTTGAATAGATCAAGATGTCATCTATAAAAACAACTACAAACTGATCCAAATAGGGCGAGAACACTCTGTTCATCAAATCCATGAAAATTGCAGGGGCATTGGTGACTCCGAAAGGCATAACTAGAAACTCATAGTGGCCATAACGGGTCCTGAATGCCGTCTTCGGAATATCCTCTTTCTTCACCCTAAGCTGATGGTAACCCGATTGTAAATCTAATTTAGAGAATACTCAGGCTCCATGAAGCTGATCAAACAGATCATCAATCCTTGGTAAGGGATACTTGTTCTTGATGGTAACTTTGTTCAATTCTCTATAATCAATACAAAGCCTTTTACCACCATCCTTCTTGTTTGCCAATAAAACTGGAGCTCCCCATGGTGAAGTGCTTGGCCGAATCAATCCCTTATCAGAGTATTCCTGCAGCTGCTTCTTTAGAATCTCTAACTCCGACGGTGCCATCCTGTACGGAGCCTTGGATATAGGAGCTGCTCCAGGCACAGTATCAATAGAGAATTCAATCATCCTTTCAGGTGGCAGTCCTGAGATCTCCGCAAACACCTCTGGGAATTCATCCCACACCGGTATTCCCTTCTTCTGAATCTCCGAAGTAGTCATCCGAGTCTTTCTCTTGGTAGACTTCACTTCTCCACTAAATTAGAATTCAGGCTGAAGAGGGATTCTGAAATTAATCTTCTTCTCCCTACAGTCAATAACTGCATAATATTGATTGAGCCAGGTCATGCCTAAGATTACGTCGTACCCTTTGGTGTCTAGTACGAGCATATCTATGGCCAAGGTTTTATCACAAAGTTCTACTGGACAATCAGCACAAACTCTAGAGGATATGACTACTCCATTCCCTGTACTAATCTCCCATTTGTGGTCTAAAGATCTAACAGGTATAGAATGCAATGCCACAAAATGATCTGAGATATAACAATGGGAAGCACCGGAATCGAAGAGAGCTAAAACAGGTTTTGAATGTACTCTGATGTTACCTGTTATCACTTCCTCAGAAGTCTCAGCCTCTTCTTCCGTCAGATTATAAGCTTGACCCCTTCCACGCCCTGCTGCAGTCCTAGCTCCTCTCTGAACTGGGCGAATAGCTTGCTGTGAAGGAGGGGGAAGAGCTCTCCTAATCACCGGTCCTTAATTCCTCTGTCCAAGTGGCCCTGGAAGTGATCTCTGTCCATTTGGTCCTTGTAGTGCTGGCAAAACTTGGCCGGCTATCCCCATTCTTCTGTGTGGACAGGCTTCTATGGAATGGTCTCGGGAACCACATACCAAGCATAATCCATTTGCCCTACGGCAATTCTGTCGAATGTGACCTGGTTTCTGACAATAGCTACAGAAGGATAATGGTTGGGCCGTCTGGTAAGGAGCTGGTCGGAATGGTTGCCTCATCGTCTGAACCTTTGCTGCTCTGTATGGGCCTCCTCTTCCTATTGGTGAAAATGGCCTCTTCATGGCCTGGTTCCTCATCTGATTCACTTGCTTCTTCTCTAGCCCACGCTCCACTTCTCGAGCTATGGTGAGAACTTCTGAATAGGTCTTCAGCTGCTGGGGCATTAAGAAGACTTGGATGTCCATTTGCAAGCCCTGCTGGAATCTACTTGCCCGCTTCTCCTCATCAGTTACCATGTATGGAGCAAAGCGGCTAAGTCTGAGAAATTCCGCGGCATACTCGTCCACGGACCTGTTCCATTGCTGAAGTCGGATAAACTGCTCTTCCATGTCCTTCTGAGCAGTGGCAGGGAAGAATCTGCTATAGAAACTCTTGGAGAATGTGTCCCAGGTGACAGGCTTCTCCAATCTTGCCTCCTCAGCTAGCCACCATGTTCTGGCTATATCCTTCAATTGAATCTTAGCAACCTCCACCTGATCCTCCTTTGGAACTCGAGCTGCATTCAACAAGTCTGAGGTATCTGTCAGCCATTGCTCAGCATCCAGGGGTTTCTCTTCACCCGTGAATATGGCTGGTTGCAGCCGTCTGAAGTCTGAAATATTTCCCGGCCTCTGTTCCTTTGGAGCTGCTAACTCTTGCCGAAGGAGTTCCGTCTGTTGTTGCTGATTCTCCATCATTGTCTGAATAACCCTCAGAATATCGACATTCTCTCCCGTGGGTCCATTTGATGCTTGCCCAAAATTGTTACGACCCGACCTTCTCTCCATACCGAATTGGGATAAGATAACTGGAATTGGAAAATGGAAGGAGTTCAGGACACAAGGGAAGGAATCAAGAAGGACTCGATAATTTTGTACATTGCAGTTGGCATTAGCAAATTTCATTAATTTGCTGCTTGATTGTACTATAGGTGTGAGAGCCTAGGCTCTGATACCAACCTGTAACGCCCCGATCCCACGGATACGGGGACGTCACTGCGACGTATATACGTAGGTCAGAAATGCCCCCACGTATATACGCTGAGCATGAAGTACAACAAGAATCAGAGTACACGACAAAGCGTGGTATTCATACATATGCCAACTTAAAAGTACAAGTACAAGTTATCACAAGATATGATAAAATATTACACATTACATGTGTCTTTTATCACAACCAAGTCCAAAAGTAAGATTTACAATATGTATACAAAAGCTCACGAGGTGAATGAAGATCCCGTGAGTCAAAATGAGAAGACTGGCACGAAGAACAGGAACTAGTCTGCCTGCTCACTAAGATAAGCTTGATCCTCTGTGGATGGCTCCACTTCGATACAAGCTTCAGAACCTGAACATACAAATCCAAGGGAGTCAGGACCTCCCAACAATGAGCAGGCTATAGCCAAATGGCTATAAAACAAGGATAAGGAAGTTAGAACAGTAATATGAATATCAATCAACGAATAATGGAAGCATGAAGAGATAAAATCAGAATACAATGGATCCACAGTTAAAGTCTATTATTATTATTACTTGTCTTACTGTGATATCTAGCTATGTGACCCAGCGTCCCAGCGCACATAGATCCATATCCTAGTAAAGCAAGGTTGTTATTGGAAACCAGCGGGATTATCAACGAACTATGTTTACAGTGGATCCCGTACATGCCCGGGATAACGGTCCAGGATTGTTCCGTTGCTTGGTGACGGAAGCCAGCCGCTAGGCTAACAGGAGGGACTTATGTATGCCCTTATCATGATGGTACCAGTAAGGAGGGAGCAAGCACTCCCCTCGGTCCCCTGGAGGCCCTCAGGTCAGACCGGAAATATGATTGTACAATATACCTAATACCACTGTAAACACGAACACATATCGATATCCGTATGTTTCCCCCGACCTACATGTAAGTTGGTCCATTTTATACAAAAGTCAAGTGTATCATGGTTGGTGTTAAGTGATGGCATGATGAAATGGAGATATTCCTTATTTAACAAGTTATGAAGTAAGACTATATAACAACAAGTCATGAAGTAGCAAGAAGTAGCATCCATCAAGTAATAGGTCATGAGGTACCAGTCATGAAGCATAAACAAGAATAATATATCACACATGTATCAAGGGTAAGATCCAAATTCAGAAGGAAGGCAACTATAACAGACAGCCTGAATTAGTCGACTAGGTGAAATGGTTAGTCGACTAATAGTGGTCTCTAGTCGACTAACAGTCTGGATTAGTCGACTAAAACTGGGTTCCAGAGAGTTGGAATTCTGTTTCAGGAAAAGTTAGTCGACTAGGGTAAAAAGTGTAGTCGACTAACAGTGACTACAAGTCGACTAACAGATACGCAAGTCGACTAAATCTGTGATACAGAGAGTTGATGTTTTATTTCAGGAAAAAATAGTCGACTAGGGAGGAATGGGTAGTAGACTAAGGATACCAAGTCGACTAATAGTTAGGATAAGTCGACTGGAGCCGAGAGATTGGGTTTCTGGTTCAGGAAAGGTTAGTCGACTAGGGTGGAAAGTGTAGTCGACTAACAAAGATTTCTAGTCGACTAATAAATAGACTAAGTCGACTAAAACTGTGTTCCAGAAAAGGTTACGTTTCAAAACAGATGGGTTAGTCGACTAGTCCCTAGGTCAAGTCGACTAATCGTGGGAAAACAGAGTACAAAAACAAAGTTTTTGAGGGTGGTGTTTGATGATCTAAAAATATGATTTTGAAGCTACCAATATATAAGATAGGTGAACACAAGTAAACTAGGAATTTGACAAGTCTTGGTGAGTAAAAATACTCACAAGGAATGGTTTATCGAAGCTTTACGAGTTCCGAAAAGGTCGTTGTCGACGATATCACCAACTTGATCCTTGGCGATATAAACGACGAAGAAAACTACGATCTCAATTCCAAAGTAGTGGTAGTTGAAGAGGAGATGAAGACTTAGGTGAGCTTTTGGAGTTGGTGGTGGAGTTTGAGATGGAGGAGGATTTGGTGAGGGCTAAATCTTTGGTGAAATGAAGAAAAAGGAAAAGAAATGTAAAGGAAATGTTTATATAGGTTTTAGATTTTGTAAAGGAGTTGCAAATAAGGTAAATGAGAGGGGGTATTTGCAAATAGGGGAGGTGAGTTGTCTCCCTTGGCCTATCATGGCCGGCCAAAGAAGAGAGAGAGAAAGAAGGGCATTAATGGTAGAAGTGTGTGGAGTTTTGTGGAGTTTGTTGGAAAATTGGAAAAGATTGGAATTTTTGGAAATTGGAAATCTTGTGGCTTGTGAAGGAAGGAAAGGAAAACAAGAGAAAGGAAAAAGGAAAAGAATTTATAAATGAAGATATTTTCTTGGACTTAGAAAATAAAAATATTAAAAAGACAAGTTCTCGGGTTTAAGTCGAAGATGCGGAAAATATTTCGGAAAATACCGAAATCGTCCGAAATTCAAGTATCTCGGAACGACTCGTAAAGTTTACCAAAAATCAAGAATAATATATTAAGTATCATAGTGAAATCCGTTTTAAGAAATACTTTATAATTTTAAAACTAAAAATCCCGGAATCAGTTAACTACCAACTCCGATGGAATTTTCATAAATTCATAAAATCCTCAGAAAAAGTATTTAGGTAAGAAATGTAATTCTAAGAGATAATGCCTAAAGGACTTTCTAGAAATTCCTAACTGTTTGCAAATTAAAATTTTGAGAATCGATCAGAAGCATTAGTCGACACCGGTTTTGAAGAAATTTAATTAAATTCAGGAAAATTCCAGAAAATCATATAAAATCTAAAGTATTGGAAAATAATATTTAAAATTAAATTCGGTCAATTACAGGAAGTAAATCGAAAAATACGATCGGAAACTGAATACGCAACTAAGTACGTATTCTGGAAACGGGGTATTACACCGATCAGCCCCCTTCTCACTCTCTTCTCTCTTTCACTCTATTTCTCTCTCCTCTTTCACTTTCTCT
Organism: Agave tequilana; assembly: GCA_038442645.1. Taxonomy (NCBI): domain Eukaryota; kingdom Viridiplantae; phylum Streptophyta; class Magnoliopsida; order Asparagales; family Asparagaceae; genus Agave; species Agave tequilana. The sequence goes on from JAVJIF010010759.1 coordinate 51,894, forward strand.
TTCCTCTTTCTCTCCCCTCATTCTCTCTAACATACTTGTGCATTTAACGCCATCAGTGTTCCTTGGAGTTCCCGGATTGTTCGTCGTGTTTCAGTCTTAGGTGAGTATTATTTTTTGTGTTGCGAGTATAATTCCTCGTGTGCAAGTACCGGTTATTGGGTTTGGCGAGTTCTTGTAAATATTGATTATTTGTGTTATATGGGTGTTTGTATATTTGTGGACATTTGTTGTATTGTGTAGCAAAGGTTTCAATTGTGTAGGTGATGTTGTTATTTTATTCTGTGGGCGACGCTTGTAATAGTGAAAGCGATACTTGTTTATGTGTACTGCTTTGTAATATTCCATTATTATTGGTTTGACTGACCTTTCGTGGTCGTTAGCCTTTGGGCTTAGCCTCCGGGCTTTTCTAGCCTTTGGGCTTAAATCCTCTGGGTTTTTATGAGCTCCGCAGGGAGGCGAGCTCAACGCTCAGAACTTTATTGCTAAACTCGCCGGAGCATGGCTTCGTCACGAGTGTTAATATATCGTTCATACGCTCACTTCACTGTGTGCGTCTAGATTCGCCACGAGCGTGGCTTCGCTATAAGCTTTAGCAGAGGCGTCATACGCTTGCTACACCGCAAGCAGTAGCCTTGCCGAGCAAGTTAGCATCTAGAGCTGTACGTTAGCTTCTCCAGGGGCCAAGCTCTACCGTGGGTCGAGCGTACTGCTGACACAGTCTAGCTTCGCTTCAACTTAACTAGCCCCCGTGTGGATATTTAGTAGTAATTATTATTATGGTTGTGATAAGTGTGAAATATTTCTTTATACTGTTTTCTTGTACTTAGTTGTATGATCTGGAAACTAAACTTAGTCGACTAGCAGAGAGGATAAGTCGACTAATGTTGGTTACAGTCAATAAACAGAGGACTTATATTTTTCTGTGGAGAGACTTAGTTGACTATAGAAGATACAAGTCGACTATAGGATATGTTAGTCGACTATTTAACTATTTTGTGTGTGTAATCAAGTCTTTTAACAATTTATTAAAAATACACAAAATAGTAAATATGCTTGAGTAATCTTGAGCAATTAGAACTCAACACTATCTTTTGAGATAGAGCTTCAATGCATCTGCATCACAAATATTATCATCAAAATCTAAGTTCCAACAAGGAAGACGGTACTGATACAGGAGATCGATACGAATACAAAAAGGTAATATTATTTTAAAAATAGTATAAGTAAATATTTCAAACTCTTCACAACCATCAATAAAAGAATAATAGTTGAATTATCAAGCAAGTAAGTGGGCAATCAAGCAAGCGAACATCTAAGCAAATCTAAGCAAGCTGGGGCGAAGCTAACACACAACACTAGACACCATCACGTTCGGCGTGGTTACCGCTCGTGACACGGCTAAAAGCACACGACGGAGCGAGCGTATGAACGCTATACTATCTCGTGTGGTGAAGCAGCGCTCACAGTGTAAATATGCTCGAACAAAACTAGCAGTAAAGCACTGAGAGCTAGATCCGCCTACCAGACATAGCTAAAAGACCTGACGATCTAAATGCACTCCCTCTTTCAAGGAAGCGGGCGAGAGCCCAAAGGGCTAATAGGCCTGAAGGTAGAGTAAGTACCTGCAGAAGTGTCAGTATCAAACAAATGCATATAACAGGTGATAACTAAACTATTGGCCCAAGGTTACAATCACCTGGTTTTGGAGTTTTGATGATTACAAAACATATATAATTATTTGTACTAATCATATTTTAGTGTTTAAGTGTGTTTCAGGGTTTTAAGGATTCAAGATGTTTTCTTCCCTAAAGGAAGGTGTTTTTGACTCAAGTTGACTCAATTCGGGATCAAGAATTCAAGTTATTCAACATTGCATATGGAGAAGCTCATATTGAAGATCTTGTAGTCACCTAGAACCATTGTAAGAATTAGTATTGTTAAAGAGTTAGGTTATGCTAAATTGGCTCAAGAAAACTCACACACACACAAATTTTTACTTTCCAAAAATATAAGTTTTGTTTTAGTTAGTTGGTTTAGGTACATGTTTTGATTGATATACATATCTCAAAATATTTCATATTTTTACATCTAGTTTAAAACATGTATTTCATCCTCTATAGCATGCTACTTAAACTTCAAACCATATCAAAATATTTTAAAAATTATTCAAAGTTCAAAATTCTTTACTTATAAAATCTATTTCAGGCCAGATCGGTCGACCGTCCGGTCGACCGGGCCTTGTGGCCTTGGGCGTGCACGTCTGTGCACGCCTGCCAGTCGATCGGGCCAGTCGACCGACAGACCTTGCGGTCGACCGACCTTCGACCGACTGCAAGACCCTTAGTCTCGGGTTTTGTCGGTCGATCGACAGTTCAAAAATTCTATTTGTTTAACCTGCGGTCAACCGGTCCGGTTGACCGAAGCCAACGGCTCTTTTGCCATGTGGCTTGCCGGTCGACCGACAGCCGCCAAAAGAGCCCAACGGCTATTTCTTGGAATCTGTTTTGATTTTGATATTTCTTTCAGCTATTTCTGATTTTTTGGTGGCTATTCTCTGCCCTATTGACCTTGATTCAATGATGAAATGCATTTAGCAAATCCCTATAAATAGATGTCATTGGTCCTTTGTTGAACACAAGAAAAATTCCCATTGTTTTCAAGTTTCAAAAGAAAAGAAAAATTTTCTTGCTTTCATTCTCAAAAGTGCTTTCTTTGGTTAAAGTTTTCAGTTGGTTTACAAGCTATTTTACTTCTTTACAACTGAAATTTTTCTCACTTCACTTCTTGAGCCAAAATCATCTCCACTCTATAAGAAGTTATAAGAGAGAGTTTGGGGTGTTTTGATCACAAAGTGACTTGTATTTCCTTGTGTTGAGATCCCTCTTGTGTAGAAATTGGATTGGTTGGAGTTGGGTACTCCGGTCTTGTGTAGACCAATTGTAATCCCCTTAGGTGTAAAGGTTCCGGTGTGAAAATTTCCTTTGCGGATTTAGTGGAAATCCTTCACGGTGGTGGAGGCGGAGACGTAGAGCAGTGGCTCGAACCTCGAAACAAATTACTTGTGTTTGCGATTGGTTTCCTTATTGTTTTTCATTGCCTTACATTCCTAACTTGTGATATTGCTTGTTTGCTCTTCATCATTTCAATTATTTCATTGACTTGCATTTTTCGGTCTTTACTCATATCAAAAAGAAAGCAATTACGTGCCTCAACTCATAATCTAGAGGAATCAAAGAGGAGAAGTTCTAGAGCCCTTCACGGGGAATTCGGCTTTAATTTCTTGTTTTGAGTGACCGCTTGCATCATTTATACTTAGTTGTTTAGATTAGCATTAACACCTATTCACCCCCCTCTAGGTGTTTTTCAATTGGTATCAGAGCTTGGTCTCTAGGCTCTTGGCTTAACAACCTTAGAGAGATCCTATATTGCTAATCACTCTATTCATATTTCATCCTCATACACTTAGTAAAAATGGCCGAAGGAATTAAGACCCCACCCAAGTTTGATGGCCTTAACTTTCCCATATGGAAGGTTAAGATAACCGTGTTTTTGCAATCCTTAGGAAGCCGGGTTGCAAAGGCGGTGACTAAACCATTTAGCGCACCCCTTGGTGATGAGGACACTTGGTCTGATATTGTCACGAAAGAGTTTGACGCTAATGCTAGGGAACACTATGCCTTACTTCAAGCTCTTAATGACGATGATATTTCTAGAGTCATTCATTGCAAATCCGCTTATGAGATTTGGACTCACCTACTAGTCACTCATGAGGGAACCTCACAAGTAAAGAGGGCCAAGATCGGCCTTCTTCGTTCCCAATATGAAAACTTTTCCATGCAAGAGAATGAAACCATAGATGATATGGTTACTAAATTTATAAGGATTACTATCGGTCTTTCTTCTTTAGGTGACGGGATTGACAATGACCAAAAGTGAGGAAGATTATCCGTGCTCTCCCACCATCTTGGGAAGTCAAAGACACAACTTTGAAGGAGCTCAATGACAAGGAAGAAATGAAGCTTATCGGTCTCATTGGAAATCTCAATAACCATGAGATGGAAAGAAAAGCAAGAGAAGAGATGGCTCCTCCAAAGAAAAAAGCTATCGCCTTCAAGAGCTCTTCCACCTACTCCGACGAAGACGATGAGGAAGAGGATGATGAAGATCTTTCTCTTCTTGTAAAGAATGTTCGGAGAATGTACAACAAGGCAAAGTTTCAAAATAGAAGGAGATGACAAGGTAAAGAAGGGAGGAAAATCATTTGCTTCAATTGCCGGAAGCCGGGTCACATTGTTGCGGAATGTCCGAAAAATAAAGGCAAACCCTCCACCTCCAAGAAGCCATACAAAAAGAAAGCTTTAAAGGCTACTTGAGATTCGGAGAGTGAATCCGATGAGGAAGTCGACACCGCCAACATGTGCTTCATGGCAAATGAAAGCACAAGCAAGGAATACATCTATTGAAGATTGTGAACTATCTATAGATGAACTAGGAGAAACTTTTGAAGAACTATCTCATAACTATGATTTTCTCAAAAAGAAATACTTAAAAATGAAAAAGGAAAATGAATCACTTAACCACAAAGTTTTCATTCTCACAAAAGAAAAAGATGAATTGTTTTCAACTCTCACTTCTACTCAAAAGGATTTTGATGACTAATAAATTTCTTGCAAAGGTAAATTTCCACAAATTGATGAAAACGAGATTTCCATGCTAAAGAAGAAAATTGATTCATTAGGAGTAGTTTTGAAGAAATGTGAATTTCATAAAACTAGACTAGAGGTTATGTTTCCTAAGAAACATGTCCCTAAGAAACAATCACATGCTACTCACACTCATGTTCATAAATCACAACCTTTACATCATGCTAAGCACCCTAAACATGTCCACACTCCACACACTCATCATGCATTTATGTATGGTAAAGTTTATGCATGCACATATTGTGGCCGTAAGGGTCATTTGGTTAAATTTTGCTTTGATAGGATAAATGCATCGCATAATTATGTTTGGGTTCAGAATACTAACATTTAAGGACCCAAGAAAGTTTGGGTACCAAAGTTAACAAATTTGTTAAATGATGTAGGTACATTCCAAAGCCCAACGACGTAAGGAGCAGTGGTATCTTGATAGTGGTTGCTCAAGGCACATGACTTGAGATATCAACAACTTAGCAACCCTATCAAGATACCATGAAGGTGGCACCGTCACCTTCGGAGATGACGCCAAAGGAAAATCATTGGTATTGGTAATGTTAAACTTGGTACATCTCCTTTAATAGAAAATGTTGTTTTAGTTGATGGCCTCAAGCATAATCTCTTGAATGTTAGTTAACTTTGTGATAAAGGTTTTAATGTTGCTTTTGATGACCTAGCATGTAGTGTAATTGATAGACAATCCAATGCATGTATATTTTCTAGATTTCGTGAAAACAATGCATACATGATTGATATGTCTAAAATGCTATGCAATGCTACTTGTTTGAATGCCTTCGATGATGACTCTTGGTTGTGGCATAGGAGATTAGGCCACATTTCTTTTGACCATCTATCTAGATTAAACAACAAGGAAATGATGAAAGGTATTCCTTACTTGAGATTTGAAAAGGACCGCATTTGCGATGCGTGCCAACTTGGGAAACAAACCAAGTCCTCTTTCAAATCAATCAAAGATATCATGACATCACGACCTTTGGAGTTGATCCATATGGTTTTGTTTGGTCCTACAAAAATCAAAAGTCTAAGTGGAAATCGTTTTGCTTTCGTTTTAGTTGGTGATTTCTCTCGTTTTACTTGGGTTTTCTTTGTAGAACATAAAAATCAAGCCTTTTCACATTTTCAAGCCTTTAAGAAAAGAGTTAAAAGGAAAAAGATTCTTCTATTTTAAGAATAAGAAGTGATAGAGGTGGTGAATTCAATAACCAACCCTTTATCACTTTTTGCAAAGAACATGAAATTAAGCATGAACTATCTTGTCCTAGAACTCCACAACAAAATGGAGTCGTTGAGAGGAAAAATAATACATTACAAGAGATGGCTAGGATAATGATAAATGAGTACGGTCTCCCTCAATACCTATGGGCCGAGACCGTAAACACTTCTTGCTACATATCAAATAGGGTTTCTTATGCAAAAACACTTCTAAAACATCTTTTGAGATTTATTATTCAAGAAAATCAAATGTTTCACACTTTAAAGTTTTTAGTTGTAAATGTTTTGTTTTAAATACTAAAGATAATTTAGGTAAATTTGATGCAAAATCATATGAAGCAATTTTTGTTGGTTACTCTAACACTAGTAAAGTTTATAGAGTCTTCAATAAATCATCTTTGACTATTGAAGAATCTATACATGTAAAGTTTGAGGAATCTAATGTGTTTGTTGAGAATGTTGTAGAAATAGATTCCCTAAATGAAGACATGGAGAAAATTACCTTGAAGGATTCACCTACTCTTGAAGATGTGCCTAAAGTTGCTGAGGAAAGTGAAGTTCAAGAAGTTGAAGTGGAACCATCACAACCACTTCCAAAGGATTGGAGATTCACTCCACATCATCTCAAGGATCTTATTATAGGTGAAGTATCAAAAGGGGTAACTACTCGTTCTAAACTTCATGATCTTTGTGGACACTATGCATTTATTTCTCATTTTGAACTAAAGAACATCCTCCAAGCCAAGAGCGACTCATATTGGTTGCTTGCCATGCAAGAGGAGCTCAATCAATTCGAGCGCAACTAAGTTTGGCATCTTGTTCCTAGGCCCCATGATAGACCAACAATTGGTACTAAATGGATTTTTAGGAACAAATTGGATGAGTCGGGAAATGTTGTTAGGAATAAAGCTAGGTTAGTGGCCCAAGGTTACACTCAAGTCGAAGGCATCGATTTTGAGGAAACTTTTGCACCCGTAGCACGGCTTGAAGCCATACGGATGACACTTGCATTTGCTTCATATAAAGATTTTAAACTTTTTCAAATGGATGTAAAAAGTGCCTTCTTAAATGGATTTATTGAAGAAGAGGTGTATGTTGAACAAACCCCTGGGTTTGTTGATCCTACACATCCAGATTTTGTTTTCAAACTAGACAAAGCTCTTTATGGTTTAAAACAAGCCCCTAGGGTTTGGTTTGAAAGACTTTCTTCATTTCTTATTTCAAATGGTTTTACTAAAGGAAAAATAGATATTATGTTTACCAAATATGTTGAAAATGATATACTTATAGTTCAAATATATGTTGATGATATCATATTTGGTTCTACTAACGAAAATCTTTGCAAAGCTTTTGAATCATGCATGAAGGAGGAATTTGAGATGTCTATGATGGGCGAGCTTAACTACTTCCTTGGTCTCTAAATCAAGCAAAGAAAGGATGGGATTTTCATCAATCAAGCCAAGTACACGAAAGAACTTATCAAATAATTTGGGCTTGAAGGGGCTAAGACAAGCAAAACTCTCATGGCTACCACCACAAAGCTTGACAAGGATGAACAAGGTACAAATGTAGACATTAAACTCTATCGTAGCATGATTGGTAGTTTGTTATATTTAACAGCTAGTAGGCCGGACATTATGTTTTGTGTATGTCTTTGTGCTCGATTTCAATCGTGTCCTAAAGAGTCCTATTTGATTGCAGTAAAACGCATTATTAGATACCTTAAGGGCACAATTGAAATGGGTTTGTGGTATCCGAAGACCGGACAATTTTCAATGACGAGTTTTTCGGATGCCGACTATGCAGGTTGTAGAGTGGATAGGAAGAGTACAAGTAGAACATGTCAATTTCTCGGTAATTGTCTTGTTTCATAGTCTTCCAAGAAACAAAATTCGGTAGCCCTCTCAACCGCCGAGGCGGAGTATGTTGCAGCGGGGGCTTGTTGTGCACAAGTCCTTTGGATGAAACACACTCTCCTTAACTATGATTTGCATTATGACCATATTAAAATATTTTGTGATAATACTAATACTATTCATATGACTAAAAATGCAAATCAACATAGTAAGACTAAGCACATTGACATTCGATATCACTTTCTTAGAGATCATTATGAGAAAGGTGATATTGAAATTGATTATGTTTCTACCGATTTTCAACTTGCCGATATTTTTATAAAACCACTAGACTATAATAGATTTTCTTTCATTTGTGATGAATTGAATGTTTGTGTTATGGATTTTCATGAAATTTTCTTTCATTTTTTCAAACATTATTTTTACCCTTTTAGATGTATGACAAAAAGGGGGAGAAAAAGTTAGTTTAAGTTTTGAGTTATTATTTTTCGTTTAAGTTTTGAGTTTGAGTTATGTTTTTTATGTTTTCTTTTTCATACTATTCATTCATGTATATAGCCATTCATATATATAGCATGATTTGAGGGGGAGCCTCCAAACTCCTTTCCTATTTTTTGATAAATAACTTGTTGGCCCAAAGGCCTTCCACCCTAGTTTTGATGATGATTAACTCATGTAGTTATGTTTACTAATTATCTTGTGATTTTAGTTACAGATCATTGATCGAGATATTAGTTGGTGATTGCTTCAAAAAGAGGAGTTTTGGACCGAGTCGACTTGAAGATGAAGATCGTCAAGAAGACTTAGGTATCATAGAGTTTAGTGTGTTTTAGATCCATTTGTAAAGCTTAGTATAGTTGATATGCTCAAGTGCACAAACACACACGTTTTATGTTTGGTTTTTGGTTTTCATGAATAGTTGATCAAAACAAGTTTAAATTGATATATGTATAGTTGTTTCATTCTATACATGCATACTTGACTTTTAAACAAACTTATTTTGACTTTTCAATTCATGTATTGAAAAATCAAGTTTGATAAAATACAAGTGTTGGTTTTTGATAAAATTTACAAGATACAAAAATGATTTGAATATATTGATATATGTCTTGAAATTGTTATCACAAGTTTGTGTTTTAATACAAAATGTTAAAACAAGTTTTATGGAATTTTAGAAGAGATAAAAGAATTTTTAGAAATATTTTAACTTATGTTTTTCTGCCCTGAACTGTGACTGACAGGCCATGTCGGTTGACCGCATGGGTCGACCGCACCAAGGGCCGGTCGACCCGTGAGGTCGACCGACGTGCACAGAGCCATGCACGTCTGGCAGACACAAGGGCGGTCGACCCGGACGGTCGACCGTAACTGAGAGCAGTGCTCTCTGTTTATTTGGGTCGACCGGGCGGTCGACCGGGTTTGCCCAACGGTCATATTTCAGACCGTTGGCGGTCGGCCGGGCCGGCCGACCGGTAGCCTGTCAGGCTGCCAGATCAGCCTAACGGCTAGTTTCTGTTTTGGCCTATATAAACCCCACTCCTTGGGTTTTTGGCTAAGATTTTGAAGAGCAAAAATTTCTATATTCTCTGGTGTTTAAAACAAGTTTTCAAAAGGTTTTAGAGCTTCAAAAGATCAATCTTATTTGTTTTAGAGTTTTTGAAAAAAATCAAAGAAAATAGAAAATTGGGAGATTTGTTTTGGTTCTTCATTCCTATCTTTTACAAGAGTTTTCCCAAGTATTTTTCTTTGAGTTTTTATTTTCCAAACTCTAGTTTTTCTACACTTGAGCTATCCTCTATCCTAATCTATTTAGGATCATTTGTTTGTGGGAAGAGAGATTGTTTGTGGTTGAAAGAAACCACCAAGTTGTAAACCCTTTTCATTGTTGGGTGCTCCCTCTTTGGTAGAGGTTGAGGTTTGGTTTGCTCCCTCTAGTGAGAGGTGGAGTTTGGTTTGTAACCCTCTTCGGTAGAGGTGTTGGTTGTTGTATTGGCTACGGGCCTACCCCTCGGTTGTGAGGCGGTGTTTGAGAGAGGAGTTCGGTACTCCTAGTGTTGTAACAAATCCTTTTCGGTAGAGGTTTCCTCGATGGGAGATAGTGGATTGGAAATCCTACACGGTGGTGTAGGCGGGGATGTAGAGCTAGGTGCTCGAACCTCGAAACATATCTTGTTGTTAGCGTTTGATCCACTTGCCTCTTAACTCTCTCTCTCTTTACATTTGTGCAAAGCATCATTCTTCATTCATATCATTCATATTGCTTGTGTTGCCTTGCATTATTTCATATTGCTTATCATCCTTATATGCTTGGCTTGTTTGTGTGTGCCTCACTTATACTTAACCACAAGAGCTTCACATAGCACCTCAACCCATTCAAGGGGAATCAAGAGGAGTTAGTCCAGAGCCCTTCACGGGGAATTCGGCTACACTTGTGTGTTATATTAAGTGTGTTGCAATAATTTGCATTAGCTTCCGCATTTAGCGCATTTAGTTTCTAGATTAGCAAGTACACCTATTCACCCCCCCTCTAGGTGTTTTTCAATTGGTATCAGAGCCAACGCTCCTGATACTTAGGCTTAACATCCTAGGAGTGAGATCCATTTGTTTGCTAATCTTGTTTGCATTTGCTTGTTTGCACACATATAGTTTGGACCCATGGCCTTCATGACCCCACCTATGTTTGACCCTTCCAACATCATTGTTTGGAAGATTAGGATGACCATTTATTTACAAACACTAGGACATAAGGTTTACCTTGCCATTACCAAGGAATCCTACCTTAGTGATCGCAAGCATATAGGGGCCAATGCACAAGCCTTTGAGGCTATTAGAAGCACGCTTTCAAAAGAATATCTTATGCATGTTTCTAACCTTGATTTCACTTTTGCAGTGTGGAACAAGTTGACAACAACCACCACCTCCAAGCTTCAAACGCCTATCCAACAAGAAGAGGAATCTAGTGGAGATGAATCCGAGCCACAACAATGCTATATGGTCCAAGGGAATGACTCCCTTGAGGTACTTTCAGAATCTCAACTAGATAGTGATGATTGTGCTAGTTCTTCAAATGATTTTGTTGATCCCCATGCTTTAAATGAAGAACTATCTATTGTTTGTGAAAAGTTAATAGAAAAATATAATTTGTTGAAAAAGAAAAGTCTAGGCCTTAACAATGATAATAAAAATTTGAATTCTAGACTTAACAATGTTTTGCAAGAGAAAGAGGAGATTTCTAATGAGAGGGATTCATTAAAATCTCAACTTGATCTTGCACTTAAAGAAATGAGTTTTTAAAATCTATAAATGATTGTGAAACTCTTTTGAAGAAAAATGAAAATTTGTCTTCAAAAGTTGATTTTGTTTTAAAAGAAAATAATTCTTTAAAAAGAGAAATTGATTTTATTTCAAAAGAATTAGAAAATTGTTTAAATAAAAATAAATCTTTGAAAAATGATATTGTTTCTCATGTTTGCCATGCTAGGGTAGTTTCACCTAGATCACCCCTTGCACGCTCCACTTCTTCTTTGATTAAAAATGATATAAATGTTTTAAAGAAGAGTATTGATTGTTTGGGCTCCACTTTGAGCCAATGTGTTGTTGGGCATACACGTTTGGAATCGTTGTTTCGAAAGAAACAAGTTCCACCTATGCATGCACACCCATCACGGTATACACATGCTCCTCACGGACACCATCACACTATGTATGCTCATGTGTACACTTGTACACATTGTGGACGTATGGGCCACCTTGCTAAATTTTGCTATGATAGAATACATGTTTCAAATTTAGCAAAGAAGTTTGTTTGGGTTAGAGACGGTACTAACCCCCATGGACCCAATAAGATATGGGTACCAAAGACCACCCCTATTGTTTTTGATGTAGGTGTGGGCTCTCACATGACGTGAGAGTAGCGGTACTTTGGAGTGGATGCGTTCCGTACTTAAAGGATATTATTTGGATGCATCACTTTCAAGGGAAGTTTGGTGGGAGGACCACCTTGGTTTGGAGAACTAGAGCGGTGCCCTTATTGGTTTTGGTATCGAATCTCTAACTCCTTATGTTTACATGCTTTCCATGTTTATCTTTCATAGCATGTTTTGATGTTTGTTGATTACTATGAAAATGCCATGCTTATTAGATTAGTGATATACATGTTTAGTTATTTTGAGACACCCATGTTTAATATGGATAAATTCTTTTGTGTTCTCACTATATGGTTGCTATTGCGTATATCATATTTCTAATAACATGTGGACATTCATAATAATCATGTTTTTGCTTATCATGTTGATTTTTATCTTGTTTTTGATGCTTCATGTTTTGAATATATGTTTAAATGTTAGTTTTCATTAAGACTAGGATTTATACTTGTGCATATAGTGGGCCACAAATAAATCTATATATGCTTGTGCTTGATTGCTTATTTGAACCCATTAGATGTGCTAGTATAGTCTAGTTTTGATGATTCATGCATTTTAAACTTGTATTCCTATTTTTGGATTTATTTTATGAGTTTTCATGTCATGTATATGTTCATTTTGCCAAACTTTAAAATATACATGTATACCCCTTGAGTCATTTGTCTTTCATGCAAATTTATACATATGGACTCAATTGTATTTAGGGATATGTATGTATACTTTTTGTGTTGACAAAACATACATATGCCTTGATATGAAGATTTGTTTTAATAAAAATTTAGCTTTTCATGTTTTCATTGTTTCAAGGAATTTTGAGCTTAATGGAAATTTCATAATGCCATGTCACACATTACTTATACACTCACCATTTTTTAAGATATTTCTCATGAGTATGTTTTCATGAGCATGTATGGACTTTATTGAATATTGAGTGTTTTTAAGTGCTATGTGATTTACATGTGTTTTATGAAAAATAATTTTGTTTTATTCCTTACTTGAAGGATTTCGTGCTAGTTTACAACTTTTTCTTATAACTAGTTGCGATATTCTTCATTTTGGTAGAGATTTTCAAACATGCTACATTTTCAAACCTATTTTTGAAAACCCCTACCTTCTATGGGAGGTTGGATGGGAGATCATGTTCATGAATGCCTTAAAATGAAAATCATTTAAAACTTGAACCATGATTGGGAGGTAGTTATATGAGATATACACTTGATCTTATTGTTATTTCAATTGGTATCATTGAATTCTTTCAATTGGTATCAATTTTGACCTTTCTTGTATACTCATATATGTTTGTATGTATGATTTCAATTCCAAGAATATCAATTTCAATTGGTATCTATTTTTCATACATATATATGTTTGTGTTTATGCTAAGCTTGAGCTTCAATTTTGTTTCAATTGATTACTTTTAAATTGGTATCAAGCCTACGCATTTTTTAGTTTAAATTTCATGAAGGGGGAGAAATTTGATTTTGTCTTTCAATTGGTATTTGTACTCCCATACTTTATGATTGAAAATTTAAATTTGGTATCATATGTTCAAAATGAAAAACATTTACAATTGGTATCAAAATTTTGTTTAGACATTCAAAATTTATTATGTTTAATTTAAATTGGTATCAAGATTTTCATGTGTTTTGCTTAAAATTGGTATCAATATTTTTTTTTTGTTTCCTTTCAATTGGTATCAAGATGCTATTCTTTGACATATTTTCAATTGGTACCTTAATTGATTGTCATCCCTAATTGGTTTTGTTTTTGTTTTAGACAAAAAGGGGGAGAAAAATGTATTGATTTAGTTTTGCATTTAACCCTTTATTGATGATTGGTTCTTTGTATTAAAAAGGGTGAGAAGATTTTGTTTTGTTTTGATTGTTTACCCCTTTGTTGATGATTGACAAAAAGGGGGAGAAAGATTTTGAGTTTATGAGTTTTATATATGCATGTTTGTGTTTTGCATATATTAAGTTTAATTTAGTTTAATTTTAATTGGTATCTAGAGCTTGTTTTGTTTTAAACATTTCATTGGTATCTAGAACCTTTTATTGTTTATGCATATCTATGTATGCATTCATGTTTAAGAGCTTTCATTGCATATCTATTGTTTATTTGTTTATGCATGAGTTAAGGGGGAGCTTCCTTGAAGCTTAACTTTAATCCATGCATATATAACTCCATGAGTTTTGTCATCATCAAAAAGGGGGAGATTGTTGGCCCAAAGGCCTTCCACCCTAGATTTGATGATGATTAACTCATGTAGTTATGTTTACTAATTATCTTGTGATTTTAGTTACAGATCATTGATCAAGATATTAGTTGGTGATTGCTTCAAAAAGAGGAGTTTTGGACCGAGTCGACTTGAAGATGAAGATCGTCAAGAAGACTTAGGTATCATAGAGTTTAGTGTGTTTTAGATCCATTTGTAAAACTTAGTATAGTTGATATGCTCAAGTGCACAAACACACACGTTTTATGTTTGGTTTTTGGTTTTCATGAATAGTTGATCAAAACAAGTTTAAATTGATATATGTATAGTTGTTTCATTCTATACATGCATACTTGACTTTTAAACAAACTTATTTTGACTTTTCTATTCATGTATTGAAAAATCAAGTTTGATAAAATACAAGTGTTATTTTTTGATAAAATTTACAAGATACAAAAATGATTTGAATATGTTGATATATGTCTTGAAATTGTTATCACAAGTTTGTGTTTCAATACAAAATGTTAAAACAAGTTTTATGGAATTTTAGAAGAGATAAAGAATTTTTAAAATATTTTAACTTATGTTTTTCTGCCCTGAACTGTGACTGACAGGCCAGGTCGGTCGACCTCATGGGTCGACCGCACCAAGGGCCGGTCGACCCGTGAGGTCGACCAACGTGCACAGAGCCGTGCACGTCTGGCAGACACAAGGGCGGTCGACCCGGACGGTCGACCGTAACTGGGAGCTGTAAGATCACCTAGAGGGGGGTGAATAGGTGATGGCTAATCTTCTGGTCACTTAAGAACAAATAATGCGGAATTAAAACTAAGTTGACCAAATTAAACTTCTTTTAATTGAACACTTATGTATAACACAAGAGTGTTGCCGAATTCCCCTTGCGAGGCTCTGGACAAACTCCTCTAGATTCCCCTTGAATGGGTTGAGGTGCCGCGTTGGCTCTCTTGGTTGAATACAAGTGTTAGACAATCAATCCCAAGCAATTATATAACAATTAAGCACAAGGGTATATCAAGCATATAAAGATAGACAATAATTGAATGCAAGATATAAAAGAGACAAAGAGAGAGAGAGAGAGAGAGCAAGAGTGAGCAATCGCAAACACAAAGGGTTTGTTTCGAGGTTCGAGC
This sequence comes from Agave tequilana, assembly GCA_038442645.1. NCBI lineage: Eukaryota > Viridiplantae > Streptophyta > Magnoliopsida > Asparagales > Asparagaceae > Agave > Agave tequilana. The sequence goes on from JAVJIF010010759.1 coordinate 66,969, forward strand.
ACACTTGCTCTACATCCCCGCCTTCGACACACGAAGGATTTCCACTATGCAAGATCCCAATGGATCTCTCCTCGGTGCCGCAACACCTACAAGCCCTCGGACTCCCAAGTCCCTTACACACGCAAGTCCACCGACTCGCCGAGGCCGCACCTCGCACCACAAGAGTTCACACCCGGACTCCACACCACAACGAGCACACTTGCCCGTCTCCTCAAAGAACAAAGAACAAGTCTTTGGTGATCACAACACTTTGATCACCTTACAAAAACTCTCACTACAACACCTATAGGATGAATAGCTCAATGGATGCTCAAGTGTTTGTGAGAGAAAGCAAGGAAAGAATCTTTGGTGAAAATCTCAAGAAATCACTTTTACACTCTTATAAAATCTTCCCTTTTGATTGGAAGTATTAGCTCACTATTTTTGTGGAGAAAAACCTCTGGAATAAATATGAGAAAACAGGCTCTAAGGTCTCCAAAAATCTTGGCTCAAAATAATGACAAAACCCCCTTTTATAGAGGCCAGAAAAATCTGACCGTTGGGCTCTGTCAGTGCTACCGGTCGACCGGTCCGGTCGACCGGCAACGGTCTAAAATCCGACCGTTGCAGCCTCCGGTCGACCGACCCGGTCGACCGAGCAACTGGAGAAGAGAGTAAACTCTCTGTCGGTCGACCGGTCCGGTCGACCGATAATTCCCGAGAGCAAAGCTCTCTGAAGCGGTCGACCGGCCCGGTCGACCGATCCTCCAGTGCACACTGGCGTGCACGCTGTGCACGTCCGGTCGACCGGCCACTGTCAGTTCTGAAAAATCAGAACTGCCAGAACCAGAAAAATGGGATTAAAGATTGGTCTTTTAACTTAATAAAAATCCCAGAAATTCACAGTAAATCTAGAAAAATAGTTTCAATCAAAATAAAAACTGTTTTTTCTAAAAATATGTTTTTCTAAAACTTGTTTTTCCATAACTTCACAAAATACAAAAACAAGATATTTTGAACTTATAAAGCAAAGTGTGTATGGATATAATCCACCACACAATCAAGATGAAATATCTAGTTTTTGACATAAAGCACTAAACTTGTTTTGGTTAAAGGATATGTATATAAGAAATTACCAAAACCCAAAGTAGATATTTTGTCATAAGGAAAATCTCATCAAATACAAAAACAAGATATACTTTTAAAGCATAGTGTGTATGGATATGATCCACTACACAAATAAGATGAATATCTATTTTTTGACATAAGGCTCTAAACTTGGTTTTGAAAGATATGTATATAGGTAACATCAAAAACAAGACATGTATTTTGTCCAATGAAAAATCTTTTTACCAAAAAGAAAGAGTCTTTTCTAACTAAAAATTCTTTTATGAAAAGACAATTAAATCTCAAGAGTGTGTGTGTGATATGACTTGAGCATCCACAATCTATTCTATCCTTTACATTTTAACTAAAACAAATAAAAATCTTATACCTAGACACAAGTCTTCAACTTCTTGAAGTCTTCACTTGAAGGCTTCTCATCTTCTTGACTTGGTCCAAATGCAATCCACCGAGCTCATCTCTAGATGTGTTCTTGATGCATAGGCTCGTGAATCAACCGGTGCTAGCTTCCAACTTGACATTTTATCCTTTGTTGAAGCTCCACACCTACTAAGATCTTGATAAGGAATCTGTCACTAATTAAACACAAGATCATTAGTAAACATAACTTCATGAGTTGATCATCATCAAAACTAGGGTGATAGGCCTTTGGGCCAACAATCTCCCCCTTTTTGATGATGACAAAACTCATGGAGTTATATATGCATGGATTAAAGTAAAGCTTCAAAGAAGCTCCCCCTTAACTCATGCATAATAAATAAGCAATAGATATTCAATGAAGCACATAAAAATGTATGCAAATGAATGCATGTAAAACAAAACAAATCTTATACAACCTTAAGTAAGGAAGACAAATACTTCTCTCCTTAAGGAAATCATGCATATAACTCAAATACTTCTCCCCCTTTTTGTCAATCATCAACAAAGGGTTCAAAGTTCAAATCATCAAACAAATTTTCTCCCCTCTTTGTCAAAAATAAGGAAATCAAGGAGGGTAAAATCAAATCAATCAATAAGATTTATATGCGATATATATTCATGAAGAGGAAGACGCTAAGTTAACTTCCCTACACATATGCATTACATGAAGAAGGGATGACAAACCCTAACTCACATAACACATATTATGTAATGCATAAGAGGAGATGTGAAACCCCCTACACACGTATATCATATAAAGAAGAGTTGTCAAGCTCCTCAATTTATGATATACTCAACATGAATCCATATGTAAGAGAGATGTTAAGCTCTCCTTGCATATAGGAAATACAAAAACAAAACATTTTTAATTTTTTTTTTTTTATCAAAACAAAATTTTGAACTTTTCTCAATAAAACAAATTTTGTACCAATCATAGTTTTTAATTTTATACCAATAGAAAATAGCAATTGAAGATGTGTGATATCAAGTTATCATTGCAAAATCTTTTAATGTTTCAAACATATTGATATCAATTGTAATCATATAACAAATTTGAAGTTGAAGCATATTGATACCAAATGAAAGATCTAAAATAAAATCTTTTTATTTTTCATAAGCTTATGCATAGTTAATATAAGGTGTGAACTTAGCATAAACTTTTGTGCTTTAAGAATGTAAAAACAATTTGTAAAGCAAGCACATGGAAATCATATATATGTATGTGAATAGATAAGACTAATTTGAAAATTAGGGCATACATATATAGGAACCAAAATGTGAGTAATATACCAATTGTAAAATCAACACTGTAAATCATGTATATACTCATAACCAAAAATTGGTAGGTTTAAAGATAGTTAAGTCTAAGCACTACCAAATTTGAAGAATAAATAACTAGTTATAAATAATTTTTGAAAAAACTAGTTAAAGATCCTTCAAAAAATGAAATCAAATGTTTTTCATGAATTATACTAAATACATACAAGTTTAAGCACTCATAGTCCATAAAGCTCAAAAATATCTTTTATCGTAAAAGATGAGTGTTCAAAGGTTATGTAAATGGTATTTTCATGAAAATAGAAAGTGAAGCATGAATCTCATGAAAATCTTATTTTCATCTTAAAAACAATTCATATGTTTTTCATAAAGCAATACTAAATACATAAAGATTTAATCACTCATGGTCTATAAAGCTCAAAATATTTTGTATCATAAAGATGAGTGTTCAAAGATCATGTAAATAGCATTTTTATGAAAATAGTCATTCAAGCTCAAAAAGATCATAAATCACATTTTGTTGTACAAATCAAAAACATGAAAAATCATTTTTTATTATTATTATTTATTTAAAATACTAATCTTCATGGTATATGTATGATTTATCCAATTCTAACAATTATGCATACATATCCCAAATATGAAAGAGTCCAATATATATTGCATGAAGGCAAATGACTCAAGGGGTATACATGTATATTATTAGATTTTGAATTAAACACACATATACATGAAGTAAGATCAAAGATAGGCATAACAAGTATAAATGACCGAATCATCAAAACTAGCCTATACACATGCATATAGTGGATACAAATGAGCATGAAGTTCAAATATATATGAGTCAATTGTGGTTCACTATTCATTATGCAAGTTTTGACACATTCTACATTTAAGCATGTAAATGCCACATGAAGCACCCTAAAAAAAATATGAACATGCTATATGATACATGAAATAACAAGCATGTACATAAATGAAATAGGAGTTTAGAAATTGTTACCAACTCCAAAGCTCCTAATGTGGTGGCCTTTCCACCAAAATCCTTGATAGCGATGCATCCAAGTGTATGTCCATCAAGTCCATTGCATCCACTACCAAGGCACCAATCCTCTCACGTTTTGTGAGAGCCCTCACCTACATCAAATACACAAGGTGGGGATTTTGGTACCCATATTTTCTTGGGTCCTATGGGGTAGTCTTGTAAGGAACCCAAGCATTTTTATTTTTATCAAAAATAAGAACATTTAACCTTTCATAACAAAATTTTCTTAGATGGCCTTTGCGGCCACAATGTGTACATGTGTACACCTTAGCATACTTATGAGTGGGAGTGTGAGCATGATGTGCATCATAAGCATGGTCATGATGATGATGTGCATAAGTATGAGGAACTTGTTTCTTTTGAAACAAGGATTCCAATCTAGTATGATTGAATGCACATGAGCTCAAATTAGAGCTCAAATTATCAATTTTATTTTTCAAATTTTTAATCTCATTTTGATCAATGTGAGCATGAGAAGCATGATGAGATATATGATCATTTTTCTTTTTCTTTTGTGAAACAAAATCCTTTTCTTTTTCACAAAATTTTCTTTTTAAAGATTTATTTTCTTGAAAAACAACTTCTTTTTGTTTTTCCACCAAATCAATCTTATTTTTCAAAATCATATCTCCTTCACATAAAACATTCAATTTAGACATTAAGGAAATATTCTCATTTTTCAAATCTTCATTCTCTTTTTCTAAACATGCAAGTTTATTTCTAAAAGAATCATTTTCTACATGCATGCAATCAAAATTCTTTTTCAAATTCTTGTTATCTTTTTCTAAGCATGCAATGTTATTTCTATATGAGTCGTGTTCCTTATGCATGCAAGCAATGTCCTTTTTCAAATTTTTATTTTCCTTTTTAATCATGTCATATTTCTCAAGAATTGTTTGGCAAAATGAAGTGAGCTCATCATATGACATGTCCTCATCATCGGATTCGGAGTTTACCTCAAGGGGGTTATCCCCTTGGACCATATAGCATACGTTGGAGATGTCGCTTCCAACGTCCGAATCGCTCCCCGCATAGTATAGATCTTTCTCGCCAAGGGAGATGAGGGTGTTCCATACTACAAAAGCCGATTCAATGTTAGAAACCCTAGATAAATAGTCATTATTTAGGGTACATTTAAGAGCATGAAGGGCTTTAGCATTAGCCTCAATATTCTTACCATCTATACAATATGCATTATTAGTAGTGGCAAGATAGACATGAATTCCTAAGGCCTTGAGGTACAATGACATCTTAACCTTCCAAGTTTGGATGTTAAGAATATCAAAGGTGGGTGGTGACATAAAGTCCATGGTGTGTGTACAAATAAAGTGATTAGCCTAAAAGGAGGATCTTTAACTCTTAGGTTGTTAGACCCAATATCAAGAGCACTAGCTCTGATACCAATTGTAAGATCACCTAGAGGGGGGGTGAATAGGTGATGGCTAATCTTCTGGTCACTTAAGAACAAATAATGCGGAATTAAAAACTAAGTTGACCAAATTAAACTTCTTTTAATTGAACACTTATGTATAACACAAGAGTGTTGCCGAATTCCCCTTGCGAGGCTCTGGACAAACTCCTCTAGATTCCCCTTGAATGGGTTGAGGTGCCGCGTTGGCTCTCTTGGTTGAATACAAGTGTTAGACAATCAATCCCAAGCAATTATATAACAATTAAGCACAAGGGTATATCAAGCATATAAAGATAGACAATAATTGAATGCAAGATATAAAAGAGACAAAGAGAGAGAGAGAGAGAGAGAGAGAGAGAGTGAGCAATCGCAAACACAAAGGGTTTGTTTCGAGGTTCGAGCACACTTGCTCTACATCCCCGCCTTCGACACACGAAGGATTTCCACTATGCAAGATCCCAATGGATCTCTCCTCGGTGCCGCAACACCTACAAGCCCTCGGACTCCCAAGTCCCTTACACACGCAAGTCCACCGACTCGCCGAGGCCGCACCTCGCACCACAAGAGTTCACACCCGAACTCCACACCACAAGGAGCACACTTGCCTGTCTCCTCAAAGAACAAAGAACAAGTCTTTGGTGATCACAACACTTTGATCACCTTACAAAAACTCTCACTACAACACCTATAGGATGAATAGCTCAATGGATGCTCAAGTGTTTGTGAGAGAAAGCAAGGAAAGAATCTTTGGTGAAAATCTCAAGAAATCACTTTTACACTCTTATAAAATCTTCCCTTTTGATTGGAAGTATTAGCTCACTATTTTTGTGGAGAAAAACCTCTGGAATAAATATGAGAAAACAGGCTCTAAGGTCTCCAAAAATCTTGGCTCAAAACAATGACAAAACCCCCTTTTATAGAGGCCAGAAAAATCTGACCGTTGGGCTCTGTCAGTGCTACCGGTCGACCGGTCCGGTCGACCGGCAACGGTCTAAAATCCGACCGTTGCAGCCTCCGGTCGACCGACCCGGTCGACCGAGCAACTGGAGAAGAGAGTAAACTCTCTGTCGGTCGACCGGTCCGGTCGACCGATAATTCCCGAGAGCAAAGCTCTCTGAAGCGGTCGACCGGCCCGGTCGACCGATCCTCCAGTGCACACTGGCGTTCACGCTGTGCACGTCCGGTCGACCGGCCCGGTCGACCGGCCACTGTCAGTTCTGAAAAATCAGAACTGCCAGAACCAGAAAAATGGGATTAAAGATTGGTCTTTTAACTTAATAAAAATCCCAGAAATTCACAGTAAATCCAGAAAAATAGTTTCAATCAAAATAAAAACTGTTTTTTCTACAAATATGTTTTTCTAAAACTTGTTTTTCCATAACTTCACAAAATACAAAAACAAGATATTTTGAACTTATAAAGCAAAGTGTGTATGGATATAATCTACCACACAATCAAGATGAAATATCTAGTTTTTGACATAAAGCACTAAACTTGTTTTGGTTAAAGGATATGTATATAAGAAATTACCAAACCCAAAGTAGATATTTTGTCATAAGGAAAATCTCATCAAATACAAAAACAAGGTATACTTTTAAAGCATAGTGTGTATGGATATGATCCACTACACAAATAAGATGAATATCTATTTTTTGACATAAGGCTCTAAACTTGATTTTGAAAGATATGTATATAGGTAACATCAAAAACCAAGACATGTATTTTGTCCAATGAAAAATCTTTTTACCAAAAGAAAGAGTCTTTTCTAACTAAAAATTCTTTTATGAAAAGACAATTAAATCTCAAGAGTGTGTGTGTGATATGACTTGAGCAATCCACCAATCTATTCTATCCTTTACATTTTAACTAAAACAAATAAAAATCTTATACCTAGACACAAGTCTTCAACTTCTTGAAGTCTTCACTTGAAGGCTTCTCATCTTCTTGACTTGGTCCAAATGCAATCCACCGAGCTCATCTCTAAATGTGTTCTTGATGCATAGGCTCGTGAATCAACCGGTGCTAGCTTCCAACTTGACATTTTATCCTTTGTTGAAGCTCCACACCTACTAAGATCTTGATAAGGAATCTGTCACTAATTAAACACAAGATCATTAGTAAACATAACTTCATGAGTTGATCATCATCAAAACTAGGGTGATAGGCCTTTGGGCCAACAATCTCCCCCTTTTTGATGATGACAAAACTCATGGAGTTATATATGCATGGATTAAAGTAAAGCTTCAAAGAAGCTCCCCTTAACTCATGCATAATAAATAAGCAATAGATATTCAATGAAGCACATAAAAATGTATGCAAATGAATGCATGTAAAACAAAACAAATCTTATACAACCTTAAGTAAGGAAGACAAATACTTCTCCTCCTTAAGGAAATCATGCATATAACTCAAATACTTCTCCCCTTTTTGTCAATCATCAACAAAGGGTTCAAAGTTCAAATCATCAAACAAATTTTCTCCCCCTCTTTGTCAAAAATAAGGAAATCAAGGAGGGTAAAATCAAATCAATCAATAAGATTTATATGCGATATACATTCATGAAGAGGAAGACGCTAAGTTAACTTCCCTACACATATGCATTACATGAAGAAGGGATGACAAACCCTAACTCACATAACACATATTATGTAATGTATAAGAGGAGATGTGAAACTCCCCCTACACACGTATATCATATAAAGAAGAGTTGTCAAGCTCCTCAATTTATGATATACTCAACATGATCCATATGTAAGAGAGATGTTAAGCTCTCCTTGCATATAGGAAATACAAAACAAAACATTTTTAATTTTTTTTTTATCAAAACAAAATTTTGAACTTTTCTCAATAAAACAAATTTTGTACCAATCATAGTTTTTAATTTTGATACCAATAGAAAATAGCAATTGAAGATGTGTGATATCAAGTTATCATTGCAAAATCTTTTAATGTTTCAAACATAATGATATCAATTGTAATCATATAACAAATTTGAAGTTAAAGCATATTGATACCAAATGAAAGATCTAAAATAAAATCTTTTTATTTTTCATAAGCTTATGCATAGTTAATATAAGGTGTGAACTTAGCATAAACTTTTGTGCTTTAAGAATGTAAAACAATTTGTAAAGCAAGCACATGGAAATCATATATATGTATGTGAATAGATAAGACTAATTTGAAAATTAGGGCATACATATATAGGAACCGAAATGTGAGTAATATACCAATTGTAAAATCAACACTGTAAATCATGTATATACTCATAACCAAAAATTGGTAGGTTTAAAGATAGTTAAGTCTAAGCACTACCAAATTTGAAGAATAAATAACTAGTTATAAATAATTTTTGAAAAAACTAGTTAAAGATCCTTCAAAAACATGAAATCAAATGTTTTTCATGAATTATACTAAATACATACAAGTTTAAGCACTCATAGTCCATAAAGCTCAAAAATATCTTTTATCGTAAAAGATGAGTGTTCAAAGGTTATGTAAATGGTATTTTCATGAAAATAGAAAGTGAAGCATGAATCTCATGAAAATCTTATTTTTCATCTTAAAACAAATCATATGTTTTTCATAAAGCAATACTAAATACATAAAGATTTAATCACTCATGGTCTATAAAGCTCAAAATATTTTGTATCATAAAGATGAGTGTTCAAAAGATCATGTAAATAGCATTTTTATGAAAATAGTCATTCAAGCTCAAAAAGATCATAAATCACATTTTGTTGTACAAATCAAAAACATGAAAAATCATTTTTTTTAATTATTATTTATTTAAAATACTAATCTTCATGGTATATGTATGATTTATCCAATTCTAACAATTATGCATACATATCCCAAATATGAAAAGAGTCCAATATATATTGCATGAAGGCAAATGACTCAAGGGGTATACATGTATATTTATTAGATTTTGAATTAAACACACATATACATGAAGTAAGATCAAAGATAGGCATAACAAGTATAAATGACCGAATCATCAAAACTAGCCTATACACATGCATATAGTGGATACAAATGAGCATGAAGTTCAAATATATATGAGTCAATTGTGGTTCACTATTCATTATGCAAGTTTTGACACATTCTACATTTAAGCATGTAAATGCCACATGAAGCACCCCAAAAAAAATATGAACATGCTATATGATACATGAAATTAACAAGCATGTACATAAATGAAATAGGAGTTTAGAAATTGTTACCAACTCCAAAGCTCCTAATGTGGTGGCCTTTCCACCAAAATTCCTTGATAGCGATGCATCCAAGTGTATGTCCATCAAGTCCATTGCATCCACTACCAAGGCACCAATCCTCTCACGTTTTGTGAGAGCCCTCACCTACATCAAATACACAAGGTGGGAATTTTGGTACCCATATTTTCTTGGGTCCTATGGGGTTAGTCTTGTAAGGAACCCAAGCATTTTTATTTTTATCAAAAATAAGAACATTTAACCTTTCATAACAAAATTTTCTTAGATGGCCTTTGCGGCCACAATGTGTACATGTGTACACCTTAGCATACTTATGAGTGGGAGTGTGAGCATGATGTGCATCATAAGCATGGTCATGATGATGATGTGCATAAGTATGAGGAACTTGTTTCTTTTGAAACAAGGATTCCAATCTAGTATGATTGAATGCACATGAGCTCAAATTAGAGCTCAAATTATCAATTTTATTTTTCAAATTTTTAATCTCATTTTGATCAATGTGAGCATGAGAAGCATGATGAGATATATGATCATTTTTCTTTTTCTTTTGTGAAACAAAATCCTTTTCTTTTTCACAAATTTTTCTTTTTAAAGATTTATTTTCTTGAAAAACAACTTCTTTTTGTTTTTCCACCAAATCAATCTTATTTTTCAAAATCATATTTCCTTCACATAAAACATTCAATTTAGACATTAAGGAAATATTCTCATTTTTCAAATCTTCATTCTCTTTTTCTAAACATGCAAGTTTATTTCTAAAAGAATCATTTTCTACATGCATGCAATCAAAATTCTTTTTCAAATTCTTGTTATCTTTTTCTAAGCATGCAATGTTATTTCTATATGAGTCGTGTTCCTTATGCATGCAAGCAATGTCCTTTTTCAAATTTTATTTTCCTTTTTAATCATGTCATATTTCTCAAGAATTGTTTGGCAAAATGAAGTGAGCTCATCATATGACATGTCCTCATCATCGGATTCGGAGTTTACCTCAAGGGGGTTATCCCCTTGGACCATATAGCATACGTTGGAGATGTCGCTTCCAACGTCCGAATCGCTCCCCGCATAGTATAGATCTTTCTCGCCAAGGGAGATGAGGGTGTTCCATACTACAAAAGCCGATTCAATGTTAGAAACCCTAGATAAATAGTCATTATTTAGGGTACATTTAAGAGCATGAAGGGCTTTAGCATTAGCCTCAATATTCTTACCATCTATACAATATGCATTATTAGTAGTGGCAAGATAGACATGAATTCCTAAGGCCTTGAGGTACAATGACATCTTAACCTTCCAAGTTTGGATGTTAAGAATATCAAAGGTGGGTGGTGACATAAAGTCCATGGTGTGTGTACAAATAAAGTGATTAGCCTAAAAGGAGGATCTTAAACTCTTAGGTTGTTAGACCCAATATCAAGAGCACTAGCTCTGATACCAATTGTAAGATCACCTAGAGGGGGGTGTGAATAGGTGATGGCTAATCTTCTGGTCACTTAAGAACAAATAATGCGGAATTAAAAACTAAGTTGACCAAATTAAACTTCTTTTAATTGAACACTTATGTATAACACAAGAGTGTTGCCGAATTCCCCTTGCGAGGCTCTGGACAAACTCCTCTAGATTCCCCTTGAATGGGTTGAGGTGCCGCGTTGGCTCTCTTGGTTGAATACAAGTGTTAGACAATCAATCCCAAGCAATTATATAACAATTAAGCACAAGGGTATATCAAGCATATAAAGATAGACAATAATTGAATGCAAGATATAAAAGAGACAAAGAGAGAGAGAGAGAGAGAGCAAGAGTGAGCAATCGCAAACACAAAGGGTTTGTTTCGAGGTTCGAGCACACTTGCTCTACATCCCCGCCTTCGACACACGAAGGATTTCCACTATGCAAGATCCCAATGGATCTCTCCTCGGTACCGCAACACCTACAAGCCCTCGGACTCCAAGTCCCTTACACACGCAAGTCCACCGACTCGCCGAGGCCGCACCTCGCACCACAAGAGTTCACACCCGAACTCCACACCACAAGGAGCACACTTGCCCGTCTCCTCAAAGAACAAAGAACAAGTCTTTGGTGATCACAACACTTTGATCACCTTACAAAAACTCTCACTACAACACCTATAGGATGAATAGCTCAATGGATGCTCAAGTGTTTGTGAGAGAAAGCAAGGAAAGAATCTTTGGTGAAAATCTCAAGAAATCACTTTTACACTCTTATAAAATCTTCCCTTTTGATTGGAAGTATTAGCTCACTATTTTTGTGGAGAAAAACCTCTGGAATAAATATGAGAAAACAGGCTCTAAGGTCTCCAAAAATCTTGGCTCAAAACAATGACAAAACCCCCTTTATAGAGGCCAGAAAAATCTGACCGTTGGGCTCTGTCAGTGCTACCGGTCGACCGGTCCGGTCGACCGGCAACGGTCTAAAATCCGACCGTTGCAGCCTCCGGTCGACCGACCCGGTCGACCGAGCAACTGGAGAAGAGAGTAAACTCTCTGTCGGTCGACCGGTCCGGTCGACCGATAATTCCCGAGAGCAAAGCTCTCTGAAGCGGTCGACCGGCCCGGTCGATCGATCCTCCAGTGCACACTGGCGTGCACGCTGTGCACGTCCGGTCGACCGGCCCGGTCGACCGGCCACTGTCAGTTCTGAAAAATCAGAACTGCCAGAACCAGAAAAATGGGATTAAAGATTGGTCTTTTAACTTTATAAAAATCCCAGAAATTCACAGTAAATCCAGAAAAATAGTTTCAATCAAAATAAAAACTGTTTTTTCTACAAATATGTTTTTCTAAAACTTGTTTTTCCATAACTTCACAAAATACAAAACAAGATATTTTGAACTTATAAAGCAAAGTGTGTATGGATATAATCCACCACACAATCAAGATGAAATATCTAGTTTTTGACATAAAGCACTAAACTTGTTTTGGTTAAAGGATATGTATATAAGAAATTACCAAAACCCAAAGTAGATATTTTGTCATAAGGAAAATCTCATCAAATACAAAAACAAGGTATACTTTTAAAGCATAGTGTGTATGGATATGATCCACTACACAAATAAGATGAATATCTATTTTTGACATAAGGCTCTAAACTTGGTTTTGAAAGATATGTATATAGGTAACATCAAAAACCAAGACATGTATTTTGTCCAATGAAAAATCTTTTTACCAAAAAGAAAGAGTCTTTTCTAACTAAAAATTCTTTTATGAAAAGACAATTAAATCTCAAGAGTGTGTGTGTGATATGACTTGAGCAATCCACCAATCTATTCTATCCTTTACATTTTAACTAAAACAAATAAAAATCTTATACCTAGACACAAGTCTTCAACTTCTTGAAGTCTTCACTTGAAGGCTTCTCATCTTCTTGACTTGGTCCAAATGCAATCCACCGAGCTCATCTCTAGATGTGTTCTTGATGCATAGGCTCGTGAATCAACCGGTGCTAGCTTCCAACTTGACATTTTATCCTTTGTTGAAGCTCCACACCTACTAAGATCTTGATAAGGAATCTGTCACTAATTAAACACAAGATCATTAGTAAACATAACTTCATGAGTTGATCATCATCAAAACTAGGGTGATAGGCCTTTGGCCAACAATCTCCCCCTTTTTGATGATGACAAAACTCATGGAGTTATATATGCATGGATTAAAGTAAAGCTTCAAAGAAGCTCCCCCTTAACTCATGCATAATAAATAAGCAATAGATATTCAATGAAGCACATAAAAATGTATGCAAATGAATGCATGTAAAACAAAACAAATCTTATACAACCTTAAGTAAGGAAGACAAATACTTCTCCTCCTTAAGGAAATCATGCATATAACTCAAATACTTCTCCCCCTTTTTGTCAATCATCAACAAAGGGTTCAAAGTTCAAATCATCAAACAAATTTTCTCCCCCTCTTTGTCAAAAATAAGGAAATCAAGGAGGGTAAAATCAAATCAATCAATAAGATTTATATGCGATATACATTCATGAAGAGGAAGACGCTAAGTTAACTTCCCTACACATATGCATTACATGAAGAAGGGATGACAAACCCTAACTCACATAACACATATTATGTAATGCATAAGAGGAGATGTGAAACTCCCCTACACACGTATATCATATAAAGAAGAGTTGTCAAGCTCCTCAATTTATGATATACTCAACATGAATCCATATGTAAGAGAGATGTTAAGCTCTCCTTGCATATAGGAAATACAAAACAAAACATTTTTAATTTTTTTTTTATCAAAACAAAATTTTGAACTTTTCTCAATAAAACAAATTTTGTACCAATCATAGTTTTTAATTTTGATACCAATAGAAAATAGCAATTGAAGATGTGTGATATCAAGTTATCATTGCAAAATCTTTTAATGTTTCAAACATATTGATATCAATTGTAATCATATAACAAATTTGAAGTTGAAGCATATTGATACCAAATGAAAGATCTAAAATAAAATCTTTTTATTTTTCATAAGCTTATGCATAGTTAATATAAGGTGTGAACTTAGCATAAACTTTTGTGCTTTAAGAATGTAAAACAATTTGTAAAGCAAGCACATGGAAATCATATATATGTATGTGAATAGATAAGACTAATTTGAAAATTAGGGCATACATATATAGGAACCAAAATGTGAGTAATATACCAATTGTAAAATCAACACTGTAAATCATGTATATACTCATAACCAAAAATTGGTAGGTTTAAAGATAGTTAAGTCTAAGCACTACCAAATTTGAAGAATAAATAACTAGTTATAAATAATTTTTGAAAAAACTAGTTAAAGATCCTTCAAAAACATGAAATCAAATGTTTTTCATGAATTATACTAAATACATACAAGTTTAAGCACTCATAGTCCATAAAGCTCAAAAATATCTTTTATCGTAAAAGATGAGTGTTCAAAGGTTATGTAAATGGTATTTTCATGAAAATAGAAAGTGAAGCATGAATCTCATGAAAATCTTATTTTTCATCTTAAAACAAATCATATGTTTTTCATAAAGCAATACTAAATACATAAAGATTTAATCACTCATGGTCTATAAAGCTCAAAATATTTTGTATCATAAAGATGAGTGTTCAAAAGATCATGTAATAGCATTTTTATGAAAATAGTCATTCAAGCTCAAAAAGATCATAAATCACATTTTGTTGTACAAATCAAAAACATGAAAAATCATTTTTTTAATTATTATTTATTTAAAATACTAATCTTCATGGTATATGTATGATTTATCCAATTCTAACAATTATGCATACATATCCCAAATATGAAAAGAGTCCAATATATATTGCATGAAGGCAAATGACTCAAGGGGTATACATGTATATTTATTAGATTTTGAATTAAACACACATATACATGAAGTAAGATCAAAGATAGGCATAACAAGTATAAATGACCGAATCATCAAAACTAGCCTATACACATGCATATAGTGGATACAAATGAGCATGAAGTTCAAATATATATGAGTCAATTGTGGTTCACTATTCATTATGCAAGTTTTGACACATTCTACATTTAAGCATGTAAATGCCACATGAAGCACCCCAAAAAAAATATGAACATGCTATATGATACATGAAATTAACAAGCATGTACATAAATGAAATAGGAGTTTAGAAATTGTTACCAACTCCAAAGCTCCTAATGTGGTGGCCTTTCCACCAAAATTCCTTGATAGCGATGCATCCAAGTGTATGTCCATCAAGTCCATTGCATCCACTACCAAGGCACCAATCCTCTCACGTTTTGTGAGAGCCCTCACCTACATCAAATACACAAGGTGGGAATTTTGGTACCCATATTTTCTTGGGTCCTATGGGGTTAGTCTTGTAAGGAACCCAAGCATTTTTATTTTTATCAAAAATAAGAACATTTAACCTTTCATAACAAAATTTTCTTAGATGGCCTTTGCGGCCACAATGTGTACATGTGTACACCTTAGCATACTTATGAGTGGGAGTGTGAGCATGATGTGCATCATAAGCATGGTCATGATGATGATGTGCATAAGTATGAGGAACTTGTTTCTTTTGAAACAAGGATTCCAATCTAGTATGATTGAATGCACATGAGCTCAAATTAGAGCTCAAATTATCAATTTTATTTTTCAAATTTTTAATCTCATTTTGATCAATGTGAGCATGAGAAGCATGATGAGATATATGATCATTTTTCTTTTTCTTTTGTGAAACAAAATCCTTTTCTTTTTCACAAATTTTTCTTTTTAAAGATTTATTTTCTTGAAAAACAACTTCTTTTTGTTTTTCCACCAAATCAATCTTATTTTTCAAAATCATATTTCCTTCACATAAAACATTCAATTTAGACATTAAGGAAATATTCTCATTTTTCAAATCTTCATTCTCTTTTTCTAAACATGCAAGTTTATTTCTAAAAGAATCATTTTCTACATGCATGCAATCAAAATTCTTTTTCAAATTCTTGTTATCTTTTTCTAAGCATGCAATGTTATTTCTATATGAGTCGTGTTCCTTATGCATGTAAGCAATGTCCTTTTTCAAATTTTTATTTTCCTTTTAATCATGTCATATTTCTCAAAAATTGTTTGGCAAAATGAAGTGAGCTCATCATATGACATGTCCTCATCATCGGATTCGGAGTTTACCTCAAGGGGGTTATCCCCTTGGACCATATAGCATACGTTGGAGATGTCGCTTCCAACGTCCGAATCGCTCCCCGCATAGTATAGATCTTTCTCGCCAAGGAGATGAGGGTGTTCCATACTACAAAAGCCGATTCAATGTTAGAAACCCTAGATAAATAGTCATTATTTAGGGTACATTTAAGAGCATGAAGGGCTTTAGCATTAGCCTCAATATTCTTACCATCTATACAATATGCATTATTAGTAGTGGCAAGATAGACATGAATTCCTAAGGCCTTGAGGTACAATGACATCTTAACCTTCCAAGTTTGGATGTTAAGAATATCAAAGGTGGGTGGTGACATAAAGTCCATGGTGTGTGTACAAATAAAGTGATTAGCCTAAAAGGAGGATCTTTAACTCTTAGGTTGTTAGACCCAATATCAAGAGCACTAGCTCTGATACCAATTGTAAGATCACCTAGAGGGGGGTGAATAGGTGATGGCTAATCTTCTGGTCACTTAAGAACAAATAATGCGGAATTAAAAACTAAGTTGACCAAATTAAACTTCTTTTAATTGAACACTTATGTATAACACAAGAGTGTTGCCGAATTCCCCTTGCGAGGCTCTGGACAAACTCCTCTAGATTCCCCTTGAATGGGTTGAGGTGCCGCGTTGGCTCTCTTGGTTGAATACAAGTGTTAGACAATCAATCCCAAGCAATTATATAACAATTAAGCACAAGGGTATATCAAGCATATAAAGATAGACAATAATTGAATGCAAGATATAAAAGAGACAAAGAGAGAGAGAGAGAGAGAGAGAGAGAGAGAGCAAGAGTGAGCAATCGCAAACACAAAGGGTTTGTTTCGAGGTTCGAGCACACTTGCTCTACATCCCCGCCTTCGACACACGAAGGATTTCCACTATGCAAGATCCCAATGGATCTCTCCTCGGTGCCGCAACACCTACAAGCCCTCGGACTCCCAAGTCCCTTACACACGCAAGTCCACCGACTCGCCGAGGCCGCACCTCGCACCACAAGAGTTCACACCCGAACTCCACACCACAACGAGCACACTTGCCCGTCTCCTCAAAGAACAAAGAACAAGTCTTTGGTGATCACAACACTTTGATCACCTTACAAAAACTCTCACTACAACACCTATAGGATGAATAACTCAATGGATGCTCAAGTGTTTGTGAGAGAAAGCAAGGAAAGAATCTTTGGTGAAAATCTCAAGAAATCACTTTTACACTCTTATAAAATCTTCCCTTTTGATTGGAAGTATTAGCTCACTATTTTTGTGGAGAAAAACCTCTGGAATAAATATGAGAAAACAGGCTCTAAGGTCTCCAAAAATCTTGGCTCAAAACAATGACAAAACCCCCTTTTATAGAGGCCAGAAAAATCTGACCGTTGGGCTCTGTCAGTGCTACCGGTCGACCGGTCCGGTCGACCGGCAACGGTCTAAAATCCGACCGTTGCAGCCTCCGGTCGACCGACCCGGTCGACCGAGCAACTGGAGAAGAGAGTAAACTCTCTGTCGGTCGACCGGTCCGGTCGACCGATAATTCCCGAGAGCAAAGCTCTCTGAAGGGTCGACCGGCCCGGTCGACCGATCCTCCAGTGCACACTGGTGTGCACGCTGTGCACGTCCGGTCGAGCGGCCCGGTCGACCGGCCACTGTCAGTTCTGAAAAATCAGAACTGCCAGAACCAGAAAAATGGGATTAAAGAGTGGTCTTTTAACTTAATAAAAATCCCAGAAATTCACAGTAAATCCAGAAAAATAGTTTCAATCAAAATAAAAACTGTTTTTTCTAAAAATATGTTTTTTTAAAACTTGTTTTTCCATAACTTCACAAAATACAAAAACAAGATATTTTGAACTTATAAAGCAAAGTGTGTATGGATATAATCCACCACACAATCAAGATGAAATATCTAGTTTTTGACATAAAGCACTAAACTTGTTTTGGTTAAAGGATATGTATATAAGAAATTACCAAAACCCAAAGTAGATATTTTGTCATGAGGAAAATCTCATCAAATACAAAAACAAGATATACTTTTAAAGCATAGTGTGTATGGATATGATCCACTACACAAATAAGATGAATATCTAGTTTTTGACATAAGGCTCTAAACTTGGTTTTGAAAGATATGTATATAGGTAACATCAAAACCAAGACATGTATTTTGTCCAATGAAAAATCTTTTTACCAAAAAGAAAGAGTCTTTTCTAACTAAAAATTCTTTTATGAAAAGACAATTAAATCTCAAGAGTGTGTGTGTGATATGACTTGAGCAATCCACCAATCTATTCTATCCTTTACATTTTAACTAAAACAAATAAAAATCTTATACCTAGACACAAGTCTTCAACTTCTTGAAGTCTTCACTTGAAGGCTTCTCATCTTCTTGACTTGGTCCAAATGTAATCCACCGAGCTCATCTCTAGATGTGTTCTTGATGCATAGGCTCGTGAATCAACCGGTGCTAGCTTCCAACTTGACATTTTATCCTTTGTTGAAGCTCCACACCTACTAAGATTTTGATAAGGAATCTGTCACTAATTAAACACAAGATCATTAGTAAACATAACTTCATGAGTTGATCATCATCAAAACTAGGGTGATAGGCCTTTGGGCCAACAGGAGCAGTGCTCTCTGTTTATTTGGGTCGACCAGGCGGTCGACCGGGTTTGCCCAACGGTCATATTTCAGACTTTTGGCGGTCGGCCGGGCCGGCCGACCGGTAGCCTGTCAGGCTGCCAGATCAGCCTAACGGCTAGTTTCTGTTTTGGCCTATATAAATCCCACTCCTTTGGGTTTTTGGCTAAGATTTTGAAGAGCAAAAATTTCTATATTCTCTGGTGTTTAAAACAAGTTTTCAAAAGGTTTTAGAGCTTCAATAGATCAATCTTATTTGTTTTAGAATTTTTGAAAAAATTAAAGAAAATAGAAAATTGGGAGATTTGTTTTGATTCTTCATTCCTATCTTTTACAAGAGTTTTCCCAAGTATTTTTCTTTGAGTTTTTGTTTTCCAAACTCTAGTTTTTTCACACTTGAGCTATCCTCTATCCTAATCTATTTAGGATCATTTGTTTGTGGGAAGAGAGATTGTTTGTGGTTGAAAGATACCACCAAGTTGTAAACCCTTTTCATTGTTGGGTGCTCCCTCTTTAGTAGAGGTTGAGGTTTGGTTTTCTCCCTCTAGTGAGAGGTGGAGTTTAGTTTGTAACCCTCTTCGGTAGAGGTGTTGGTTGTTGTATTGGCTACGGGCCTACCCCTCGGTTGTGAGGCAGTGTTTGAGAGAGGAGTTCGGTACTCCTAGTGTTGTAACAAATCCTCTTCGGTAGAGTTTCCCTCGGTGGGAGATAGTGGATTGGAAATCCTACACGGTGGTGTAGGCGGGGATGTAGAGCTAGGTGCTCGAACCTCGAAACATATCTTGTTGTTAGCGTTTGATCCACTTGCCTCTCAACTCTCTCTCTCTTTACGTTTGTGCAAAGCATCATTCTTCATTCATATCATTCATATTGCTTGTGTTGTCTTGCATTATTTCATATTGCTTATCATCCTTATATGCTTGGCTTGTTTGTGTGTGCCTCACTTATACTTAACCACAAGAGCTTCACATAGCACCTCAACCCATTCAAGGAGAATCAAGAGGAGTTAGTCCAGAGCCCTTCACGGGGAATTCGGCTACACTTGTGTGTTATATTAAGTGTGTTGCAATAATTTGCATTAGCTTCCGCATTTAGCGCATTTAGTTTCTAGATTAGCAAGTACACCTATTCACCCCCCTCTAGGTGTTTTTCATAACTCATATGTTTTGTCATCATCAAAAAGGGGGAGATTGTTGGCCCAAGCTTACAATCACCCGGTTTTGGAGTTTTGATGATTACAAACATATATAGTTATTTGTACTAATCATATTTTAGTATTTAAGTGTGTTTCAGGGTTCTAAGGATTTAAGATGTTTTCTTCCCTAAAGGAATGTGTTTTTGACTCAAGTTGACTCAATTCGGGATCAAGGATTCAAGTTATTCAACATTGCATATGAAGAAGCCCATATTGAAGATCTTGTAGTCACCTAGAACCATTATAAGAATTAGTATTGTTAAAGAGTTAGGTTATGATAAATTGGCTCAAGAAAACTCACACACACATTTTTACTTTCCAAAAATATAAGTTTTGTTTTGGTTAGTTGGCTTAGGTACATGTTTTGATTGATATACATGTCTCAAAATATTTCATATTTTTACATCTAGTTTAAAACATGTATTTCATCCTCTATAGCATGCTACTTAAACTTCAAACTATTTCAAAATATTTTAAAAATTATTCAAAGTTCAAAATTCTTTACTTATAAAATCTATTTCAGGCCAGATCGGTCGACCGTCCGGTCGACCGGGCCTTGTGGCCTTGGGCGTGCACGTCTGTGCACGTCTGCCGGTCGATCGGGCCAGTCGACTGACAGACCTTGCGGTCGACCGGCCTTCGACCGACTGCAAGATCCTTAGTCTCGGGTTTTGTCGGTCGACCGGCCCGGTCGACTGACAGTTCAAAAATTCTGTTTGTGTAGCCTGCGGTCGACCGGTCCGGTCGACCGAAGCCAACGGCTCTTTTGCCATGTGGCTTGCCGGTCGACCGGGCCGATCGACCGACAGCCGCCAAAAGAGCCCAACGGCTATTTCTTGGAATCTGTTTTGATTTTGATATTTCTTTCAGCTATTTCTGATTTTTTGGTGGCTATGCTCTGCCCTATTGACCTAGATTCAATGATGAAATGCATTTAGCAAATCCCTATAAATAGATGTCATTGGTCCTTTGTTGAACACAAGAAAAATTCCCATTGTGTTCAAGTTTCAAAAGAAAAGAAAAATTTTCTTGCTTTCATTCTCAAAAGTGCTTTCTTTGGTTAAAGTTTTCAGTTGGTTTACAAGCTATTTTACTTCTTTACAACTGAAATTTTTCTCACTTCACTTCTTGAGCCAAAAATCATCTCCACTCTATAAGAAGTTGTAAAAGAGAGTTTGTGGTCTTTTGATCACCAAGTGACTTGTATTTCCTTGTGTTGAGATCCCTTTTGTGTAGAGGTTGGATTGGTTGGAGTTGGGTACTCCGGTCTTGTGTAGACCAATTGTAATCCCTTGGGTGTAAAGGTTCTGGTGTGAAAATTTTCTTTGTGGATTTAGTGAAAATCCCTCACGGTGGTGGAGGCAGGGACGTAGAGCAGTGGCTCGAATCTCGAAACAAATTACTTATATTTGCGATTGGTTTCCTTATTGTTTTTCATTACCTTACATTCCTAACTTATGATATTGCTTGTTTGCTCTTCATCATTTCAATCATTTCATTGACTAGCATTTTTCGGTCTTTGCTCATATTAACAAGAAAGGAATTACGCGCCTCAACTCATAATCTAGAGGAATCAAAGAGGAGAAGTTCTAGAGCCCTTCACGGGGAATTCGGTTTCAATTTCTTATTTTGAGTGACTGCTTGCATCATTTATACTTAGTTGTTTAAAAAGATCATTTGATTAGCATTAACACCTATTCACCCCCCTCTAGGTGTTTTTCATAAACTACCAGTAGAACGGTGAAGCCTGGAGGCTGAGCAAGGTAGAAATAAAAATAGCGAGTAGACAAGCGAACAATCAAGCGGTGCTGAGCAGGCTGGAGCGAAGCTAGCACACATCGGTAAATGCTATCATGCTCGGCGTAGTTACTACTTGAGGTGAAGCCACGATAACGTACAACTATCGCTCACGGCGTAACTACACTCGGACGAAGTTAGCGATAGAGCTTTAAGCTCTAGACTCGCCTACCAGGAGGAGCTGAAAGACCTAACGGTTTGAACGCACTCTCAGCTACCATGAAACCCAAAGGGTGCAAGGCCAATTCTTATTGGGTAGTTCAGGAAGTGGGCTAGCCCGGAGGCCGAGTAAGTACCTGCATGAGATGTTAGTACCATACAAACACACATATAAACGTGATAATAACTAGACTACCGTGGAGTGGTGAAGCCTAGAGCTGGGTGTAGAGCTTGGAGGCTGATAGGGCCCTGAGGCCGAGTAGAGAGCTTGGAGGCTAAACGATCACGAAGGATCGGCCACGCATGGTAATAGAATAGATGTCATAACATATATACGTACAGGTATTTAAACTACACTATTACACACATTCGTCACATTGATACATATACATGTCCATAGAATATGTGTACTTACACTGATACAAACACCACCGATACAATTTTACATGTCCACTATACAGATATAAATTCATCAATACAAATACTTATTACATATAATACAAATCACCCAACGAAGCGGGGAAACCCAGAAAAGGCGAGAACACTCGCCTAAATCTTCAAAAAATACCACAAATCTGGAATCTCAAGAATGCGTGCACGTGCCATAAATATAATAAAATATATTATTTTTAAATAGAGAATAATAGAGAGGATAGAGAGAAGAAACAAAAAGAGAGGGAGAGAGATAACAGGAGAGGAAAAATAAAAGGATAAAGAAAAATGAAAGGAGAGAGGGGGAGAGCTCACAACCAATTAGTCGTGGCCTCTCAGCCAGGTGGGTCAGTCGGCCGCCGGCCATTGGCCTGAAGGTGGCACCAGTCAAAGGAAGGCGCTTGGATTAGCCCGGGGAGGAGAGGGGAGTGAGGTGAGGAAGGTGGTTTTGGAGATGGATTATGATGGTGTTGATGGTGATGTAGTAGTGAAGTGGTGGAGGAATTAGGAGGAGGAGGAGATAATGAAGATGATGTTGGTGGTGACCTTGTGATGGTGGATGTGGTGGAGGAGTGGATGATGGTGGTAGATTTGGTGGAGGAGGAAGGTGATAGTGAAGGTGGAGGAGTTGTGGGTGATGAAATTAATTTTGTTGTGGATGCTGTTGATGTTGGTGATTGGAGAGGAGGTGGCCAGCCAAGGGGAGGCTGAGGAAGCGTCGGCGGCCTAAGTCATCGCCGAGGAAGTCGCTGGCACTGGGGTTGCTTGGGTGGAGCCACCGGCCATAGTTGATGGAGGAGAGAAGTTAGAGAGGGAGAGAAATTGGAGGGTAGATAGAGAATGAGATGAGAAAGTGAGATTTGGGAGAAGGAGGAGAGAATTTGATAGGGGAAAGGGCTGGTCTCCTGTGTCACCAGTCAGAGAGAAGAGGAGGAAGAAAGAAGAAAAAGAAAAAGAAGAAAGAAAAGAAAAAAGGGGAAGAGAGGAAGTAGGTGGGGAAGATATTTTGGAAGGGAGTTTTGTGTGAAGGAGAAATTTAGGAGAAAGAAAAAGAAAGGAAAAAGAGAAAAGAGAGAAGGAAATGAGTGGATGGAAAAAAAGAAAAGAAAGAAAATAAGAGAAAATAACCGAGTATAGATCTCAAATCTGGGAAAGCACTAAAGACACCAGAAATGTCGGAAAATTAACGTAACTCGAAAAAGTCTTCAAAAATTCAAGAAATAGTAAATATTATGCTAGGGTATATGGTGAAATCAGATTAAAGAAATTTAATCTCATTTTTAAATTAAAAATTCCTGGAATTAACTAGTGATTCCGACCGACACCAAATCCGTTGAGTTTTAATAAATTTAGAAAAATCTCCAAAAATACATTAAAAAATGTTATTTTCAGATACAAGGTGAAAGCTAATTTTAGTAATTTAATTCCATTTATAAATTAAAAACATGAAATAGACCAGCGATACCGGTCGACACAGATTTTAAAGATTTTACAATTTAATTTAGAAAAATTTTAAAAAATTATGAAAAATTTAAAATATTGAAAAATATTGTTTGAAACTGAAACTGGTCAAATCTGACTACTGAAAAGATGAGGTTGAGCGATATACTGGGATCGGGTCACCGATTCAGGCTAGGGTTGACTCTGAATCCATGAATTCGGATTCAATACAAAACAATCACATAAAAAAATTATAAAACAAAAGCAAATACGGGAAGTAAATCGAAAAAATACGATCAAAAAACTGAATACATATCTAAGTATATATTCCTGGAATGGGGTGCTTCATGACCATTGGAAGATGTGTCTCAATGGCCCAGGTGATATAGCACCTCCTGATGGAGAGATTATAATTAAATGGTATTGTTATCCTAAAACGAGTACCTTGAAAGACACCCTTTCGTTCAACTAGAATCTGTCTCAAGGCAGGGTTATAGTCAGAATCTGGAAAGCTGAAATAGAGCAGATTAACCCCTGCCTATTTCATCTGGATCATCGCTGATCATTCTCTTTGCTTATCATATTGACAGTGGCTGCAGAAAGGTTTGACACTTTTGAGAGTTTCTTCTTCAAAGACTTAGGTCTCTTGGAAGTTTGAGTCATGGAAGATAATCGGTTGAAGACCGAGTATCAATTTTGGAGACCTCTGCCGATGTAATTGAGATATGTTGTGGGGATTGACCATAAACAATAATGGACATAATGAGTTATCACAAGTTGACAACCTGCTTGTTCGCAGTGGAACAGAAAAAAATTAACTAGCTCTTCAGAGCAAAGCTTTCATTTATTACTTAGATAATCCCTTAGGTCTGAGTTAATTGGGCCTAACCAGTCCAATATTGAACCCACGTAGACTGAAAAGCTACCCCTTGGGTTGAATAGCTCATTGAGAAGCTTTTGACTTAGCCTTTGTTGTGAAATTTCGCTTTATAAAGTTTCTTGTTTGGCTTTGACAAAGCTAATTTAGCTTTGTTGAATGCATTGGACGCGTTAGCTTCGCCAGAAGAAGTTGTTTTAGTGATGTCAGATAGTGCTTTAGCTTTGTAAAAGGCTTGTGAGGTAATCTTGCTGAACACGCATGGGACGCGTTAACTTCACCAGAGAAATCTATTTTAGCGCCGCCAGATAGCGCTTTATCCTAGTAAAAGGCTTGCGAGATAGCCTCACTGGACGCATGGGGCACATTATTAGCACTACCAGACAGCGGTTTAGCCTTGAAGAAGGCTTGCATGTAGCATCGCCGAAGAGGTGGGCTATAGTCTTAGCTCCTTTGTGAGCTTCAGACAGCATAACCTGGTGGCCAGGGGCTGCTGAAATAGCTTCGCCAGAGGCTAAGACAAGCTTGGGAGAAGATTTATTAGCCTTGAAAGAGGCTGTCGTAGGGTCGTCAGACACCCTAATAGCTTCACTAGAGGCTAATTTGACCTAGTTCACGGTCGTTTTAGCCTCGCCAGAGGTTGTGGAGGCTATGACAGGTTTGCACAGAGCCTTGTTAGTCTCACTGAAACTGGTAATAGGCTTACTCAGAGCCTTGTTAGCCCCGCAAGAGGTGTGATTCCAAGAGTTAGCCAAAGGAGCTTTGGTTAGAGAGATTTTTCTGTGTTTGCGCTGCAAAGAGGGCTTGTGTTGACCAAAGAGAGTTCGAACTTTTGTTGGTCATATTTAATGATCAACATTTCAATAGTAGACCGATGGTCTTATTATCGCATTGCGGCATTACTTTCTCATTGGTGGAGAAAGAAGTCCCCAACGGAGTTGCCATCTTGTTTTTCATTAAAAAGTTTGAGTTTTCAAAGAACTTAAGAGAGAAGAATTACAAGTACTTTAAACAAAAAATTATAAGTATCTTCTACAAAAATAATTTTGGAGAAGTATGCCGATAGGAGTCTCATCAGTACATGATCACTTTGTCCTGTTGATGATGCGACCAACAAGCCTCAAATTTACTGCTAGGAATTTCTTCTTGCCTGGATCAAAAATTTCCTTGATGGTGATGCGAAATTGAAGGATTAGGGTGTCAGAACCCTGTATTAATCCTAAGGATGAGGGAAAGATTCTCTTTATTCTCTTGAAAAGTGAGAAGTAGCCTGTTGTTTGCCTCTGTCTCTCCTTGTGTCCTTATCGTTTGTTGACACTCTAAAAAAGACAAGATTCCTGACTGGCCTGAACAATGTCTGAACTTGTTGACATTTACAAAAGACAAGTGGTAGACAAGCTGATGACTAGTTTTTACCTATCTCCGAGGGACAAATCAGCAACTTGGACTCTGCTGATCCAGTGAAGCAGACAGTAAGCCCAAATTGTCTTTGAAGAGATCTAAGCAGGTCTAAGATGCTAAGTTAGCTCAACACTTAGCATCACATGAGCCCAAGGGATAGCCTCGCCTGAGAGGCTAAGTTTTTCCAACTTCGCCTTGAAGCTGTTCAAAGCTTTATCGGAGAGCTAACTTATAGCTTTGCCTGAAGTGCTCAGTTAACTCCGCAGAGAGTTAGCTTCGCTCGAAGCCACACAACCGCGCAGAAGGATGTTCGATAGCTTCGCCACAAATGTTATCCAGCTCCGCTGAAGAGCTTTCTTCTGACTTCGCCAAATGCTTCTTCCAGCTCTGCTGCGAGCTCGACGTGGCAGCTCCGCTGCTGGTCTTTTATGGTCAACCTTTGACCAATTAAATCTCAAGACAAGATCAAATCAATTCAAGATCAAGATCAAGATCAAATCTGAGATTAAATTTGGCAGTTGCTTGCCATAATCGCTTGACTCTCCTAAAACAAGTAAGAAGATCATGGGAGATCTTTCAGTTATTTGGAAAGAATCAAAACAGATCAGGAGATCGACGCTACCTGCTATTTCTAGCTTCGCAAAATCTGATTCTAGCCTTGCAGCAAGGCTACTTTTCAGATTTAAACAGATTGACTCAATCTATTTTCAGACTTTCAAGGGACAATTATACCCTGCTCTCCCTATGAATAGCCCACCAGAGGCACAAGAGGAGGCACGGCGCAAAAACACACGCATAACATGCACGCACAGGCAAAGAGACGCACAGAGAGAGACGGCTAAACAGAGATCTATTCTCTTGCTTCCAAGAATTTAGAGAGTTCAGAGAACTGCTTCTCTAATCAGGGTGCTGATACCCTAAGATTTACCTTTCAAGGAATCTCTGAAACCAGGCGAGAAGGAATTCCCAAGTGAAGGCAGTTTGAGAAGTAACAAGAGGGTTTTACCAACCTTCTGTTCTCCGATTCCCCGAACCAAGCGAGAAGGGAATCCCATCGATCGCATCGTCAAAGGGACAAAGTGGTCGCGCGCTGACCAGACTCCTATTGGCACACTTCTCCAGAATCTCAGAGGAGATCTAATTGTAATCTTTTGTGTTACTTGTAATTTAGCTCCTTGACCCTTTTTGTAAGTTTTCCCCTTTGCAAAATTAATAGAAAACAAGATGGCGACTCCGCTGGGGATTGATTTCTCCACTGTTGAGAATCAAGTGTCGCAATGCGACGAACAGACCTTCGGGTCTATCTCTGAATTCAAGGAAGCCGGTGTGGCCAGAGCCCCTCTGGCTAAATCTTCAAAGCAAGTCTCTGTGGAGACAGACGAGGCTCTCTGCGAGCCTACCACGGTCTTCTGGCGCAACAAGGAAGCAGGTCTGTAATGCAAGGGTCAGAATCTTCAGCCTGTCACCTTCGAAAACCTAGTCGTTCACTTTGACCAGGAAAAAAATCAAAGAACTCCTCTCTGGGGGTGGTCCAATGCTCCATGCACGGAAGCATAGAAAGGTCTCTATGGCCAAGGTTTCAGAGCAGAAACCGAAAGCAGAATCCTTCCAATACCTCCCAGCCTCGCGTGTGGCTAGTCAGGTTCCCTGTGAACCTAAGTCTCCTCCTTCAAAGCAGATATGGAGGCCAAAGCAGAAGGCTCTGTATGAAGCCTAACTACGCCACAAGTTTGTCTCTCTCGCGAAGAAAAAGGCAAGATGCCTACCTGTTTCGACGAGACTGCTAGCCGTGAAGTCACAACGGCGACCATGCCTTCGCCTAATTCAGGAGCAGTAACTCCTCGCGCCAGCCTCGTTATCATGAGCAAAGCTACCGATGGTGTGCCAAGCACAGTACCTCAGGGTACACATGGAGTTCGCAGCCACGAAGTTGGAACCAAAGCACTCCAGTGTGCTAAACTCTCTCTTTGCAGCGAAGCTAAGGGATTACCCCTAAGTGCTGATAGCGGTGCTTACGCAGCTTCAGCGCCCAAGGGTATTTCCAAAGCTTTTAGCCGCAAATTTAGAGCCAAAGTACTATCTAAGGCTAATCACCTCCGCAGCAACATAGCAGATAAAGCACCACAGCGTGCTTCGCTCCTCGGTTCATCAAGCGCTAAGCTCGCTCTTTGTAGCGGAGCTAAGGGTTCGTCCCTAAGTGCTGACAGTGGTGCTTATGCAGCTTCAGCACCCAAGGACATTCCCAAGGTTCTTAGTCGCGAAGTTAGAGCTAAAGTACTATTTAGTGCTAATTATCTCTGCGGTGATGAAAAGAACAGGACATCATTCTATGCGCAATCTAACAGAGCCTCTGTGCTGGATCGTTTAGGCCTAACTGGATCTGACTTGCGGGAATTCTTGACAAGCAAACGGAAGTCAGAATCTTTTCAAACTTCTCCCTCTTGTTGTTAACAAGTGGAATGTCAGTTGGTGACAGTCCACTCAGTCCATTGCCTGCTAGGACCGATCCCCGCCACTCCTCCAGGCCGACGATCAGTTTTTGATCGACTGACGGTGCAAGCTCCGGTGAAACATCGCAAAAGGAGCGTATCACGAGATCTGCCCTCTGCATCTGTTAATATGATCAGTAGAGGACGAGAGCTGCGTAGGGACAGGCGAGCGTCCCACGACACTCCCTACAGTTCCCCAGATCCAGATTATAGCCCAGGCCTGGGCAAAGTCTTGGTACATGAAGAAGGTGTCTTTCAGAATACCAGATCTAGGGTTGTAATACCCTACAGTTATGAACAACCATCTTCCTCAACTGCAGTAACCTCACCAGAACCAATGAGAGGATTAGTCCAATGGTCTGATGAAGAGGATGAAGACAGTAGGTATGCCTCTTCAGCAACAGTCAGCTCGGTACGAACGGATAGAGTATCAGTGAATATGGCTGATAACGGTAACGATGACCTTCGTCGACGGTTAGAAGCTCAGGAGCAAACTTCCAAGACCCAACAAGAAGATCTGGACAACATTCAACAGATGCTCGCTCAACTCCTCAATAACCGGAATAATAATGATACCAGGAGTAACCATGATGAGGAAGAACATCTTAGCAATGAACAACCAAAAACTGAGAAGTCAAAGGAGAGTTCTTCTCTAGACGCTGAAGTTCTTAAAGGCATCCAAGCTCAAATCGCATCCCTAACTCAGAGGGATGAACTAAATAAAGTAGGGGCAGTCCGTCCTTACCCGCTGGAATGGGATTCTGTACCATACCCACCAAAGTTCAAACCACCAACGTTACATACGTACGATGGTAAGAGCTCACCAAGCCAGCACATCTACTATTTCCGATCTCAGACCGGTAATGTTATAGATAATGATGCTATTATGGCTAGGCTGTTCATTGGCACCTTAAAGGGGATAGCATTTGATTGGTTCTGAAGTCTCCCTCCGTGCTCCGTCAATTCCTGGATCGACTTGAAAACCCAATTCCTTTCTCGTTTCTATGAGGACGACACCGAGGTAGCCATGGACAAACTCCTCTCTACCGTACATAAGAAGGGCGAATCTGTCAGTGACTACATTGAACGGTTCAAAAACTTGTCTTTGATGTGCCCAGCAGGGATGCCATTACCCATGCTCTTACAGACGTGCAGACACAACTTCTTAGACCAAGTAGAGGTTCGCATGGGGCTGTCAAAGCCCATACCTGGAAAGAACTGGTCGAGCAAGCTGAGATAGCCGAAAAGTCGGCTAAAAAGTTTGAACCATCCACTCCTAAAGGCAAATGGGGTATGAATAATAAGGGACGTGGCGACATGGCACAGTCTTCTCAAGCCAAAGGGAAAGAGACTATGTCCGTTGAATTATCAGGGGATGCTCAGTCGAAGGTCAAGAAGAGCGGCTTCAATAATAAGGAGTCTATGTTTCTTCCGAAACAGTACTCCTTTAAAGACGATCAGGTGGTCACAATATTCCATTTACTCCACAAAGGGAATAAATTGAAGCTGCCGGATGCTCGACGTCCTAATGAAATAGGACGCACGAATGATCCCAAATACTGTCTCTTTCATAGGATGATTCATCATCCTACCGACAAGTGCTTTGTCCTCAAGGACAGAATTCAAGTTTTGGTCGACGCCGGAGTCATGACGTTGAAGTCAGAGCAAAAGAAAGTCACTGCAAATATGGTGACCCTCGAGTTCGGCAAGACCCCAAAGGTCACAGTCCCTAACGAAACTTATCCAATCCCTGCACCACAGCTGGAGGTCAAACATCCTGCAGCTAAAACTCAAGATAATAAGGGTCTTGTTCCCTTGACACTGGAGACAGGAAAAATCATGTGGATACACCTAGACCTTATCCAAGACGAACAATGGGATTCAAAGAAGTCCAAGTCGAAGGACAAATCTTGCAATGTCCATCTTCATCCTACCAGACGATGACAATCTTACAGCAGCTTCTCTCAGCGATTCTGAAGGAGAAAAGCACGCTTGCATGACGCGAGCTGATGTACCTCAGCCAACAGGTACTCGATCCGAGAAATCATACTTAAAATAGTATGAGAAAGCTACTGACGAGACATAACAGCAGACGACGTCAGTACAAATACCAGCACCCGCTTCAGTTCCAACCAAGGGAAAGGAGAAGCCAAAGGAAGTCCGGCTCGACCATGTCCTGAAGAAGCCTTCAGGCCCAGGGCTTGACACGCCCTTTCGTTTTGATATATTGGCCCAGTTGGCTAATATCCCGGCTCGTATTACCATACACGAGCTCCTTTGTCTCTCAAAAGAGACAAGAGAAGCACTCAGAGATGCACTGGCTAATTTAGAATCATTCCTGACGTATTTGCCAGAAATCCCTAACGATGACGCTCAGTCTTCTTGCCCTGAAAGCTATCATGTACAATCAAAAGTACCTGCTATTACCTTCACAGCAGAAGATATGCTTCTCAAGGATAACAAGCACGATCGACCTTTGTACTACACCGGATACATTGGTTTCACATGCATTGAAAGGGTATAGGTTGATCTGGGGTCTGCACTCAGCATCATCCCCAAAAGGCTCCTCTACTTCCTCGGTATACCACTATATAGGTTGTCCACAACCACTACAATAATATACGGTTTTAATGCTGGGAGTAGTCATTCACTTGGAAAAATTCGACTCCGTTGCCGAATCGGGAGCTTGAAGTCAGAAGTGACGTGTCATTGATGCTGACACGTCATACAACTTGTTACTAGGACGATTGTGGATCCACGCCAACTAGATTGTTCCCTCCACTCTGCACCAGTGCTTCAAATATATTGAAGATGATGTAACAGTACGAACTGTCTTTGCTGAGAAGCAACCATTGAAAGGGGTGGAAAATTACTTTGCTGAGAAGCAACCACATGCCTTTACATAAACCAAGTGCATCCGGTACACCCATGGAATCTGTAGAAGGGGTCGTTTTAGTGATCCCTCCATCCAAAGAAGGTTAGTTATCAATAATATTCGGTAAAGCCCAACCACGAGGGTCCACAGTCACAGATTCAAGTTCAGACTCAGACACCCCACAATTTTTCTACTATGCGTGACCAGTACACCATATAATGAAGAAAATGGGGTACAACCTGAAGCATGAGAAGGGCTTGAATTTCGGAAAAGGAAGACGTAGTTTGCTGCGCAACTTTGTGCCAAGAGGGAAAACTGCAAATTACTATGATAACACACGCAGAGGACTGGGATATGTTACACCGATACCACAAGCAACGGTTCAGTCCAAGGATGACAAACCGATCCCATCGCATTCTGCCTCTTCCTCCGAGTGGGACTCAGATGTCAGTGTGGGAATGATGTTCGAAAATCTCACCGTTAACATGAATTCAAGCAGTCAATTGGAGCCAGCGGAAGCTACTGATGAGGAACCATGGGCTCAGCAATTAGATCTCCAATGGGAAAAGCGATTCGAACTGCGCGAACCACCTACTGAAGACCAGGTGATTCAGTCAACTTGGGTAGTCAAGATCACCCTAAACCCATCTTTATAAGTGAGAGCTTATCACTTATAGAAAAAGAAGAATTAATAATACTCGTAAAGGAGTATATAGATGTTTTTGCATGGAACTACGAAGACATGCCCGGACTTGATCCACAAGTAGCCATGCATCGTCTGAATATCAAACATGACGCCAAGCCAGTCAAGCAGCAACAACGTCGGTTTCGTCTGAATATTATGGAGGCTATTGAAGTCGAAGTTCATAAACTCATTGCATGTGGCTTCATATGGGAGGAACAACATCCAGATTGGGTTGCTAATATCGTTCCCGTCCTCAAGAAGAATGGGAGAATACAGATCTGCATCGACTACCGTGATCTCAATACAGCTTGTCCTAAAGACGAATTCCCACTTCCCATCGCTAATGTCATGATTGACAATACCTGTGGATTCAAAAGAATGTCTTTCATAGACGGCTTTTCAGGGTACAATCAGATTAAGATGTATCCCGACGACGAGAAGCATACTTCATTCCGAACACCATTAGGGGTATACTGTTACACTGTGATGCCCTTCGGGCTAAAGAACGCCGGAGCAACTTATCAGCGGGCAATGAATACAATTTTTCGCGATCATCTCCGAAAAACGTAGAATGCTATGTCGACGACATTGCTGTCAAAAGCCGCAATAAGAATGACCATCTTTGTGACTTGAGAACAATGTTCGACATAATGCGGGCTCATCAGCTGAAGATGAATCTGACAAAATCCTTCTTGGGAGTTTCGAGTGTCAAGTTTCTTGGGTTTATTGTTACATCAAAAGGAATTCATCTTGACCCAGACAAAGTCAAAGCCATTCAGAGCATGCATCCACCTAGGAATCTCAAAGAGCTTAGAGGCTTGCAAGGTAGACTGACTTATATTAGAAGATTCATCGCAAATCTCTCAGGCCGCTGTCAACCGTTCACTCGACTCATGAAAAAGGGTGCTTCCTTTGTATGGGATCAAGCTTGTCAGGAAGCTTACGAGGATATCAAGAGATATCTCACAAAACCTCCAGTCTTGGTAGCTCCCATATCAGGGAAACCATTCTTTCTTTATGAGAAAGCTATGAACCATTCTCTTGGTGCCCTGCTTGCTCAAAAAGATGACAATGGTCACGAACAGGCCATTTATTATCTGAGCAGGACTCTGATATGGGCGGAATCTCGCTATAATCCTATTGAGAAGGAGTGCTTAGCTCTTGTTTTCGCCGTTCAAAAGACACGACATTATTTGGTCAGCCAAACCATACATGTCATCTCTAGAGTGAATCCTTTGCGTCTTCTCATGACAAAGCCAGGATCATTAAATTCAAGATTAGCTAAATGGGTGCTTCTTTTGTCTCAATACGATATGATCTTTATCCCTCAAAAGGCGGTTAAAGGTCAGGCACTTGCAGAGTTCTTGGCTGCTCATCCAGTTCCGAAAAACTCAAAACTTAATGAAGACATTCCAGATGAAGTCTTTGAATCTAATATAACTTTAGAAGATGAAGTATGGCAGATGTTCTTCGATGGAGCATCACGAATAGGACCTAAAGGTAGGACCATTGCCGGCGTGGGGGTTGTGTTTATCTCTCCACAAAATCACGTCCTTCATAGAGCATTTTCTCTGACAGAATCATGCTCCAACAGTGTAGCGGAATATAATGCTCTACTTATTGGTCTTCAGCTCGCCCACGGAATGGGGGTACGCTACCTTGAAGCTTACGGCGATTCAAAACTGATTATCAATCAGGTTAAAGGCGAATATGACATCCGTCACGAGGACTTGATGCCTTATTATCACACAGTCATCGAATTGGCTAATCTATTTGATGACTTTTACATCAGGCACGTATCTCGATCTCAGAATACTAAAGTGGATGCTCTTGCTGCATTAGCAATAACGCTAGCCTTGCCAGTCGACATCGAGTATCACCTTACAGTGGCGACTCGACACCTTGTCTGCTCTAAACATATGTTAAGAACCAGAGAGGTCTATAATATCTCGACGGATCTTGAGCTGAGAGATTGGCGATTTCCTTTCATCATCTATGCTTTACATGGTCTGCTGCTAGACAATCCTAAAGAAGCGACATTTATCAGACGAAGGTCTCTCCGTTTTTACTATGATCCAACTCTGAAGACACTTTACTGTCGTTCATACGACGGTATCCTTCTCCGTTGCCTTTCTAATTCAGAGGCACAGGAAGTGCTTAAAGAAGCACACGATGACATATGCGGAGCCCATCAACCAGGTTCAAAACTTAAAGACAGATTGCATAGGCTTGGATATTATTGGCCAACCATGATAGCCGATGCCGTCCAATATGCACGAAGGTGTAAAGCATGCCAAATTCATGCGGACTTCATACACCAGCCTCCAGAGTTGCTCCACCCAACTGTTGCTTCATGGCCATTTAAAGCATGGGGAATCGATGTTGTAGGGCCAATCAGCCCCTCTTCAACAAAAGGTCACCGGTTTATATTAGCAACAACTGATTACTTTTCAAAGTGGGCAGAAGTCATACCACTGGTTGAAGTCAAAACTTCCAACGTGGTTACTTTCATCAAACACTACATCATTCATTGGTTTGGTGTCCCTAGGCGGATCATCCATGATAACGGTCCCCAATTCATGAACCAGGTATTCTGTCGATTCTGTGATAAATACCGAATACAAAATGTGGCTTCAACTGCCTATAATCCTGCCGCTAATGGCTTGGTGGAAGCATTCAACAATACAATCATTAAGTTACTCAAGAAGTTCGTTTCCTCAAAAAAGCGAGATTGAAATGAAAAGCTTAGTGAATGTCTTTAGGCCTATCGAACCACGGTTCGGACCCCGACAGGCAATACGCCTTTTTTCCTGGTGTACGGGTTTGAAGCAGTCATACCGTTGGAAATCCAGATGCCGTCACTACGAGTCGCTCTGATCACTAAGATCACATCAGAGAACAATGATCGGTTGCGTCTTCAAGAGCTCGAAGCCCTAGATGAGAAGCGGTTACAAGCTCTGCAGCACATCGAGCTCGAATCTCAAAAGCCTTCAATAAGAAGGTCAAATAAAGGGTCTTCCAGAAAGTAGATTTGATTTTAACCGTCAGACGACCAATGATCATGACTCACAAAACTAAAGGCAAATTTCAGCCCAAATGGGAGGGACCGTTTGTAATAGAAACAGTCTATTCAAACGGAGCATATCGCCTTATGACTTCAGATGGTGATTTACTCATGATGCC
The DNA here is from genome assembly GCA_038442645.1 of Agave tequilana. Lineage (NCBI taxonomy): Eukaryota > Viridiplantae > Streptophyta > Magnoliopsida > Asparagales > Asparagaceae > Agave > Agave tequilana. The sequence goes on from JAVJIF010010759.1 coordinate 102,309, forward strand.
GATCAATGACAAGTTTTTAAAGAAGTATTATCCTTAATTAAGGATCCTTCTCATGATCAAGTTAACATTACACCTCTGATCAAGGCCTTCAAATCCAAGATATGCAGAAGGAGCGCCCCTTTCTTCCTCCAAACGAGATCATACAACCATAAACCAGTAAGAAGCTGATCATACACTGGTTGCCTCAAAGAAGAACCAAGGTTACACATGTACTAACCAAATGATCTAACACCTTTAATGGTTAAGGATAGAGGAAAATGTTGGCCTTTAAGCCCAACATAAGTCCTCGATAACTCATCATGCTGAGGGGAATAGCATGGCTAGCCCGACTCAAACGGTAGTTGGTAAAGGCATATCAAACCCGTTGACAGCTGAGGATTTGCTAAAAATCCTAAGGGACCTGTTTCCATTTGATCAACACCTTTAACGGTTAAGGATAGAGGAAAATGTTGGCCTTTAAGCCCAACATAAGTCCTCGACAACTCATTATGCTGAGGGGAATAGCATGGCTAGTCCGACTCAAATGGTAGTTGGTAAAAGCATATCAAACCCGTTGACAGCTGAGGATTTGCTAAAAATCCTAAGGGACATGTTCCCATTTGATTCTCTCTCCAAAATCACTTACCAATTCTCATCCATAGAATGGTAAGACCACATATAAAGAATGACCGATCCATTCGAATTACTACTATGTTCAAACACCTCTAACAGTAAATGAATCTCTCGATCAATCGCTCATACTGCAAATTCATTTCGCTGTTAAGTTAACATTAAACCTATGACAGTGATCCTCTCGATTTTCTCAGTGAAAACGAGATCTTTCCATCTATTTCGCTGTTAAGTTAACATTAAACCTATGACAGTGATCTCCTCGATTTTCTCAATGAGAACGAGACCTTTTCATGCTATGTTTAACGCTACACCTTTGGCATCCATTTCGCTGTTAAGTTAACATTAAACCTATGACAGTGATCTCCTCATTTTTCTCTGTGAGAACGAGACCTTTTCATGATATGTTTAACACTACACCTCTGGCATCCATTTCGCTGTTAAGTTAACATTAAACCTATGACGGCGATCTCCTCGTTTTTCTGTGTGAGAACGAGACCTTTTCATGCTATGTTTAACACTACACCTCTGGCATCCATTTCGCTGTTAAGTTAACATTAAACCTATGATAGTGATCTCCTCGTTTTTCTCTGTGAGAACGAGCATTCTCATGCTATGTTTAACACTATACCTCTGGCATCCATTCGCTGTTAAGTTAATATTAAACCTATGACAGTGATCTCCTCGTTTTTCTCTGTGAGAACGGGACCTTTTCATGCTATGTTTGACATTATACCTCTAGCATGCATATCTTTTTGTCAAGTTAACATTACACCTCTGACAAATTGCTTTCCGAATTCCTACGAAATTCTTTTTGTCACATTAATATTACACCTCTGACATATGATCTTCTATGAAATTCATTTCCTAACTCCCCAGCAAGTTTCTGAGTCCCACTCAATCTTTAGTGGACTTCTCTGGTTGTCACGTTAACAATATACCTCTGACAATTTCTTCCATATCCCATCCAAAATTTCAAGCTTGGTGGCTTCCCAATCGGTTACGTCATTGCGACCTCTGAACCGGCATATAGCTAAGTCTCATCTTTCAGTCCGGCAAGGACAATTTCTTTGTCATCATACGACAAAATTTCGAGCTTGGTGGCTTCTCAATCGGTTACGTCATTGCGACATCTGAACTGGCAGATAGCCAAGTCTCATCTTTCAGTCCGACAAGGACTATTTCTTTGTCATCATACGACAAAATTTCGAGCTTAGTGGCTTCTCAATCGGTTACGTCATTGCGACCTCTGAACCGGCAGATAGCCAAGTCTCATCTTTCAGTCCGGCAAGGACTATTTCTTTGTCATCATATGACAAAAATTTAAACTTGGTGGCATCTTAATCAGTTACGTCATTGCGACCTCTGAACTGGCAGATAGCCAAGTTTCATCTTTTAGTCCAGTAAGGACTATTTTCTCAAATGGCTGCAATACAACTTGAAAGCGAGAATTCAGAAGTTAAAACAAGTTGGAAATACAATAGGGGAGTCAAAATAAAATCACATTTTATTGATTCCAAAAGAGGGATACATGAATACACAGATTACGAGCTATGACGGTGCTTCATAGGACTTGATTCGTTCTTCAAGAGTAGTCTGCCTAGCCCTGATAAGCGCCTGCGACCTTAGCTCGGCCTCATTAAAGCTCGCCATCTGGGCCAAGCGAGCTTCAATTTTAACCAAGGTTGCCCTTTGTGCTAGCTCCTGCCGCAAGACTTCATCATTCTGGGCCTTAAGCTGCTCAAGCCGGGCAGTCTCTTCAAGACGCACTGGTTCAGCCTTGGACAAAAGGAGATTAGCTTTCCTGATCATTTCCTTGACCTTTTCAATTTTATCCTCAGCGTCAAGAAGAGCATTGCTAGAAGCGTCTATGGCATTCCCGAGATCTACTTTCCTTGTCTCCAAGGATTTCAAATCAGAAGAAATTGCCTTAGCAGCTTCTTGAGCGGCGAGATGAGCTTGATGCATTTGAGCAACAAGATGCGCAAGCTGTTCGTTAACTGAAGACTCTAGATCTGAATGGCTAAGAAGGTGCCATTCGTCTACATCCCTCTCGAGTCTATCCACTAGAAGCTCCAATGTGGCGGCCTGGTCATCCCCTTCAAAGTCTCGGACACTGTCAATGTTTCGGGAGAGGACCACCTTTAAAGCAGAAAATGAGGTAGTCGAGCCCTTCAAGACCAAAGCAATGGATCACTTCAAGCTCTTATAAAAGCTATCGACTAACTCAGCCACGAATTCATTCTCGGCCTCAACTACTCCCGGCAAACGAGCAGCCCCTGAAGACAGAGTTTCCACTGGCTTCACTGGTGTAACTATGGAGGAAATAATAGAAGCACTGGCTGCAGCAACACGAGGGGTCATTGGTGATCTCGGAGGAGTCCTCATTGAGATCAATACACCAGCCATAACTGAGGTAGGACTAATGACTATTTCTGGGAGAGCTGGCTCAACCACCAATGTTGGAGAAGTAGGACTGGTAATCACCTTCAGTTCCGCGCTCAGCAAAATAGGCGGCACCGGCAAAACTGATGGCATCTCACTTACCGATATAGTTGGAAGCGAGAATGGTTCCGTGACTACTGTTCCCTAATTCCCCTTTCCTCTGGCCGGTTCAGGCTGATAAGAAGGCAACCCGTGATACAAAGCATCCAACTCAGCAGCATCCGCCGCGGTCGAAGTACTTACTTCACCCCTAGTTCCCTCAGGAAGATTGGTTGGCTCTCTTGAAGTCGATGCACCCAGAGGCGGAACACCTACAACAAGACTTTGTTTAAGCAAGGCATAATAAATAGCAAGAGTAAAAAAGTCGAAACACTACCAAAAGATGTGTCGCTTCAATCGTCTTGACGGCTGCATCAGTCCCTGCAGGCTCCATTGGAAAATCTTTGGCAGAATCAACATGAATGGCTGGTCCACCTTCACTGGCCGAACCCTCCATGGTCCATCCAAAAGAGCTAGAAGCTACGGTACTTCCTTTTGAAGTCCCAGCACCCGAAGGACCTACATCGGCCGCATCACCTCCAGACTCTTTCGAGACGGCAAAATAGCCAGCCTCATCGCCTTCCCTATAAGTGAACAAGGGATCATAATGCTCCCCTTGTTCTCCGGCAGCCTCAGCTCTCGGGCTTCTCACCGCCTCAGTTCCTGAATCATAAAGTAAACAATGAGCTATATGGAACACATAAGAAGTATATTACAAGAACGGAGCTGATCTTACCTAGGTCCGGAGCAGCTTTACCAGTAACCTGCCTAGGAGCCGACAACTTAATGACTAATGGGGTAGGAGGAGGAGGCACTGCAGATGATTCTCCCTCTGCAATAACCGTAGGAGCGTAGCGACGAGGCTTCTTCACTACCCTCTTCCTACGAGATCCACCTTCCCGCTTTCGCTTGAAGTGGACGTCAGCATCTTCTTCCTCCACTTCTTCCACATCAACATGTTCCATGGAGGTCGTGCCTACCCCACCAGAAGCAGCTGTTGGAGCTTCAGTACCCGTATCCGCTTCAAAGCGAGGACTTCCTGCATCCGAGGCTTCGCTAGCATCAACGGCAATGAATTCCCCGCGGCTTGGAACGCGGACCCTCTTACCGTCGCTCTTCTCAGTGACCTTTCGCTTCAGCCGCTGAGAGATTAACTTCACACCAAAGGAATTAATAGAAAATCTAGTGGGTGTGGAGTTCGAAGTTCTATACCACTGGCAGAATCCCAGGGTCGTCAGAAGGTTCGGAGTCCTTAGCGGCGTGCACAGTCGCGCCTCAGTACAGCCAGCAATGAAGAACCGCCAGGCACGAGCTCCATCGATGAGGCTCCCCATAAAGGCCAGACTGCTGTTTGGATTGCCTACATACAGTTGGTCATATCCAAACTGACGGGCAAACCGACTCGAAACATAGGGATCCAGGTAACAGGTGTCCCCGCTTCTATACAACAAGTGTGATAGCTGAATGCTAACCAGCCATTCGAAGACTCCCTGACTCAGTGACGTCTGCCCTTCCCCTACATCCTTGTATTCTTCACCATAGCCTGCATCGCGAATGTAGGGAAAGCATCAGAAAAGGCTATAGACGTCATGACGGCACAACAGTTTACGGACTGCAGCCACAAAGTCTTTGACCACGAACACCCCTCGAACCAACGGAGAAGCGCCATGCGAACACCTTCTGGGTCTTCTCTCCGGCTTGGATGATGGAAGGACAGTGAAGGGCGAACCACGCCATCAAATAAGAATATGGCAAACCTATTCTGGGGTTTGGCCCGCTGCGAGGTAAGATAGTCCCCTTTCCCCGCTTCGTTGTTAGTGGCCTACAGAAAGCCTCCGTCAATCCACGAAGGCCTCTTTGAATACAACACACCATAACTGGAAGAAGTCCAAGAGAACGACCATGGACTAGACGAACGACAGACAATACGACAGTCAGATGAATGACATCGCCAGAAGAAGACGGCACCACACATCTTTTCAACCAGACCGTTAAGAAACCAGCTAGAAGTGCCTTCCAGGACGTCGGTCGACGATCTTGGTGGTGGAAACTCTAAAGAATATCGCCTTTCTCATAGGGTCCGTCATCTTCTTCCAGAATCAAATCCCCTTAAGAGTGCTCTTGCATCCGGCAAAAAATGTCTTCATCTGCAACTCCACAATGAGCCGCTTCAGGAGTACCTTCCAAGTCGGGGAACAAATAATTTTCCCAGCTCTTCAAACTGCATGAAGCTCCCTTACTGCTCCCATGCATGCTGGAGCAAATGTACAGGTGGCACATCAATTCCCGGTAAGTTTCAAACAAAGCGGGCTCCTGCTTCTCTAGAAGTGCCAATTCCACCTAGCATGGGAAATATTCTTCATATGGGAGAGACCCCAAAGGCAAAGCAGAGACTTCCCATATCTCGTGCAGAGCCATACCCAATTCGTCAACAGGGGTGAAGAAGGTCCCTATAGCAGGGCAGTACAACTCAAAGATGGCGTAGAAGTTGAAAAACACCTAGAGGGGGGGTGAATAGGTGTAATTGCTAATCTAACAATCTTTTTAAAATTAAGATGGATGAATGATGCAACGATCTCTCAAAACAAGACTAAGAGCCGAATACCCCGTGAGAGGTTCTGAACTCCTTCCTCCCAATTCCCCTTGAATGGGTTAGAGGTGCGCAATGCAACCTTGTTGTTTGAGAATTAATCGAACAAAGAATGAATAATATGCAATGATGAAATGCACACAAGATATATCACAAGTATCACAAACTAGAGGCAATAACACAAGGAAAGAAAAACTAGATCTCAAGCAAGTAATTGAAAGCAATAGAGAGCAAGAGAAATTTAAAGCAAAATGGACACAAGACAATCGCAAACACAAGATATTTGTTTCGAGGTTCGAGCCACCGCTCTACTCCCCCGCTTCACCTCCGTGAAGGGTTTCCACTATCCACCGAGGACGATTACAACGGTCTACCGAAGACCCGAGCACCGAGCTCCACCAAGTACAATAACCTCTACCGAAGAGGTGTCTCCACAAGAACAAGAAAAGGAACAAGCAACCAAAGTGATCACAACAAGATCACTTAAACTCTTAACAATCTCTCACTCTTTTACAACTTCCTTATAGAATGAGTAAGGGATTTTTGGCTCTAAGAAGTGTAGTGAGAAAACACTCAGTTGTAGGATGATTTTTGCTTGAGAACACAACTGAAAACAAGCTCAAGAAAGAGTTGGAAATGAAGAGCTTAAACACTTTTCTTTTCTTTTTGAAAACTATGAAAACTTGAGGATTTTTCTTGGTGTTTTGCAAGAGACTCTTCTCCTCTATTTATAGGGAGAGAAATAGGTTAAAAACAATTTATTTTAATCTTATTTGCTCTGGAAAAGATCTGTAAAACCCTGAAAATGTCTGCCAAAAAACAGTCTAAAAAACAGATTTCAGAATTGCACAAAAGAAGAAAGAGCCGTTGGGCTTTTGCAGGCTTGGCGGTCGACCGGGCCGGTCGGCCGCCAGCTCTGCTGGCAAAGAGCCGTTGGGCTCGGGTCGACCGGTCGGGTCGACCGTCCTCTAAGAGAAAACACAGTTTTCTTCGGGCGGCGACCGGGGCGGTCGACCCAGAAAACCTGAGAGCAACTGCTTACAGTCGGTCGACCCGAGCGGTCGGCCGACAGACGTGCACAAACGTGCACATCCTGACACGGGCGCCGGTCGACCGTGCCGGTCGGCCGGTCAACCCTGAAACAGAAAAACAACAGGATTTTTGAACTTGGGAAATTTTGTAAAAATGTTTTGAAGTAAAGAAAGCTAAGTAATATGCTGGAAAGAGTATACATACATGATCTAAACATGATATTTATATTTGTAAAACTTAGGGTCATGTATATATATACTAAGGCATGAAACTAAAGTTTTGACCATGAAAACTTGAATACAAAAACGTGTGTGTGTATCCTAGAGCCAATTTTCAAAACTCAAACTTTAACAAACTATTTCTTACATTTGTTCTAAGTACTACAAGTGCTTCAAGAGGGCTTTTCACCATATGATCTTCAAAACTTGATTCTTGAGCCCAATTTGAGTTGACTTGAGTCCAAAATACTCTCCTTTAGGGAAGAACCCTTCTAGTTGAGTTAGAACCCTGAAACACACTTAAACAAACATTATTAGTACAAATAACTAATATATTTTGTAATCATCAAAACACACTAAACACGGGTGATTGTAACCTTGGGCCAACAGAAGTTTGCTACGCTAATCTGAATTTCATAACAGGTCGCCCTGACGGCCACATAAAGTCCCAGCCTCTCCAGATCCTCCTCAAAATGAGCAAGGACATATAGAGTCAAGTCCCTCCACCATGCCTTGGGAGGGTGAATCCACCCTGGAGTCTTGAAATCAGTGGCTGGATAATTGCCACAAACTTTAAAGAACTGATTTCCAAATGTCTGAGCCACCGCGGGGTTTCTTCCCACTGGGATGTCTGGAAGTATATTTCCAAGGTGGAGACCCAATATGCAGCGAGGAGGACCCGCCCTTGTGTAACCGGGAGACGGAATTATCAACTTTCCTATGTGAATGGAGTCAGTAGTCCGAGTCACTTGCTACTGCATCTTCCGAGCCCTCGTCACGCATTGACAGAAGGACAAGGGAAAATGCCGCTTGCTAGATGGGAGATAGTACTTCTCACCATCCAATTTGAAAATCCACTGCCCCTCTCTGGCTAGCAGCTGGTGATCATTGTCTGGCGCTGCATCTCCGAACATGAAGCCGGGCTTTCGATAGATTCTTCAGTCAGAATCTTCAAGGGGAGCAGTAGTTAAGATGCTCCTCATGGTGCACTGATCCCCACCATGAATAAGTGCATCCCAAGCAGGAGCGCTTCGCTCACTGAATAGTGAAGCCTGCCCTTGAAACTGCAGGCTGACGTTGCCATCCAGCCCCCTAGCTGTGCCAAAGAGACTGTTCAGAGGACCAGGAGTATAGTGTACTACAAAAATAAGGAGAGACTATGATTAGTTCATCGGCCGAAAGAGAGCTAAAACAAGAATGCAATTTTTGTTAAGGCATAACTTCGCTCTCCGAGCGAAACTGGCCTAACAATAGCTTCGCCCCGAAGCTTAGCTTCGCAGCTGCAGTGTAACTTCGCACTCCACACGAAGGCAGGATGCAGAAAAATATCCAAGTGTTAGCTTCGCTCTGGAAGCTTGACCTCGAACAACAGAATGCGATAAAGCCCCAGGGGCTAACTTCGTCAGAAAGGTATTGTTGCCTAAAAATTATTTTAAGGGCATTAAGGTCCTTTTCAGTTACACTCAAAAGGTTAGCTTCGCAGCCTATCATTTAATAGGATGTGAACCGCCTAAGGGGTAGCTTCGCCTGGAAGCTTGAAGAAGGGACCCTTCGGTTCTAAGATTCCCAATCAAGAAATCAAGAGAAATTCAGGGAATTGAACTCCCTAAGATCACTGGATCACAATGGATCGTTCTAGATTCATTATGAGATAGCCGAAAGATTGGCTTCAAGAAGAGATGAAAATCTCTGATCAAAAGGGAAAGATCCCTACCCGCGATAGGTCATTCGATGACCGGAGGAGGAGAAGGACCCTCCATCGTAGAGGTTGCTACATCTTTTTCTGCCCGTCTTTTGGGAGCCATCGGAGAACTGGAGAAGAAGTTCTTGAAATTCCAAACGAAGGAGGAAGAAGAAGAAAAGAGTCAGAGTGCTCTGAAAATTCAAAGAGAAGTGGTGCCTTCTCTTTCAGCTCGATCAGGCTTTTATATGTTGATGATTGCCTAAATGTCGCCTCCTCGAAAGGAGTGCAGGCAGTTGTTTCAAATTAATTTGAAACGGCGCCTAAAGCGCCTTCCTAAGAAGCGTTACTTCAGCCCCACTAAGGGCTAACTCCACCGTGAGTCCAGTGTTGACTTAGCGCGATGCTTGAATAACTTCACTGAGAAACATGCCTTAGCTCCGCTAAAAGCACATCTCTAGCTTCGCGGAAATTCCGTGCTAGCTTCGTCAGAAACTGGCTCCTGACTTATTTGGAAATCTGTTTTCAGCTTCGCTGGAAACTTAGCTCGGCCAAGAGTTCTCATTTCCTCCTAGAGAAAAGACTTACCGAAGCTAGTCCACTCCAGGTGTTCTCGGATCAAAAAGGAGGGAAACAAAGCGGATAAATAGCACAAAATAAACTTTTATTGATTCAAAAGGGAAGATACATTGATGCTACATCAAAGTGGTCTTTCGTACAACCGAATCATTGCTCCAAAGGCATACAAGTGGTCCTATCTACTTTCAAGCCAAACCAACTGGACACGAAAGGCCTTCCTCTTGTACAAGGCCGTAATCCTTCGCATAATGGCAGATTTTGCCATCAAGAAGCTGGATCTTCTTTGATCAAAATTGGTAAAGAACTGGTTGCCACCAGAAAGCTGGATCTTCCTTAAATTGGCAAAGGAAGGATCCGAGACCTTACAGGTGACGTCCGCTTTCCCGAAGTGGATCATCTCGGATAGCGACTACCAGTCCCGCCTCGAAGTGGATCATCTTGGATAAGCGACTGCCAACCTCTTCTGGGAATACACATCAGCTGCCCCAGTTTGTTCCTCCTGCTTAGGATTTAAAGTTTCAACTGGAAAAGTAAGAGGCAACTTTCTGGTCTCTTTCATTAAGACAAAAGACTGGCAAGCACAGTTCACTGCAACGCAAACTGGAAACAGATTAGCAGTAAATCAAAGGAAAATGCAAGCATGATACGCTAAGTCAAATTCTTTGAGCGAAGTAATTTATATCCGATCCAGTTGCGTTTTAAGGATGGATTTCAGTAAGAAAAGAATAATCTTGCTTGCACAGTAATGATGGGCTAGCTCAGCATAAGCCAAGTCTTAGCTCCGCCTAAGACAGTTATATTGAAGGAGCGTCAAAAAGAGCTAAGTTCTAGCCTCGCCTATATGGCTAAGCCAGACTGATCCAAGAAAATCAATCCCTGAGGCAGTTGATAAAGCTAAATTAAGGGAGATAGACTCCCTAAAGTCATTAATCCATTGGTAAAGTTTCTGAATGACCGAGACTCACCAGTTCTTGGCCGGTTAATGACCAGAGTGGGCACCCTCACTATTTTAGAGATCTGAGTATACTTCTCTGAACAACCAGGAGATGTCACGAACAGACTACTTCTCTGCAGAGGACTTCAAGTGTCCTATTTATAGGCTTTATGGCCTGGTCGCACCGCCGCTGCTTCAAGCTTAGAAGCGCGAGCGAATTTAAGGCATTTACTGAGCCTTAAGAAAGGGAATAGTCTCCCTCGAAAATGCGCGCAGAAGGAATGATCTCCCTCGTTAATGCAAGAGATGTTATTTCAACTTCGGGAAAGGAAGTAATCCTTCTCGTAACTGGCCGAAAGTAGTTAGTCTCAAGAAAAGAACGACGTTCCAAGACCAATTGGAAGCGAATCTACTCCGGGAGGCTCGGATGCGGAGCTACCCAGACGTGAAGCCACCCAGACGCGAAGCTACCCAGAATCGCGAATCTATATGATTCCTCAGAGAACTTATTCTAATTCGGAAGCAGGATTGAAAGCGAAGCTGAACTCAACCACCATAGCGATGTTCGTACTTCACATACCATCAATCAAAGCAATTCAAAGTATTTCAAAATCTGAACCATTCCATTGTAGACTTTAGAAAACTTTGAAGGGGGTCTTGTTGACAGTCTAAAAAAGATAAGATTCCTGACTGGCCTGAACAATGTCTGAACTTGTTGACATTTACAAAAGACAAGTGGTAGACAAGCTGACGACCAGTTTTCACCCATCTCCGAGGGACAAATCAGCAACTTGGACTCTACTGATCCAGTGAAGCAGACAGTAAGCCCAGATTGTCTTTGAAGAGACCTAAGCAGGTCTAAGATGCTAAGTTAACTCAACATTTAGCATCACATGAGCCCAAGGTGATAGCCTCGCCTGAGAGGCTAAGTTTGTCCAACTTCGCCTTGAAGCTGTTCAAAGCTTTATCGGAGAGCTAACTTACAGCTTCGCCTGAAGTGCTCAGTTAACTCCACAGAGAGTTAGCTTCGCTCGAAGCCACACAACCACGTAGAAGGATGTTCGGTAGCTTCGCGACAGATGTTATCCAGCTCCGCTGAAGAGCTTTCTTCTGATTTCGCCAGATGCTTCTTCCAGCTCCGCTGCGAGCTCGACGCTGCAGCTCCGCTGCTAGTCTTTCATGGTCAACCTTTGACCAATTAAATCTCCAAACAAGATCAAATCAATTCAAGATCAAGATCAAATCTAATCAAGATCAAATCTGAGATCAAATTTAGCAGGTGCTTGCCATATTTGCTTGACTCTCCTAAAACAAGTAAGAAGATCAGGGAGATCTTTCAGTTATTTGGAAAGAATCAAAACAGATCAGGAGATTGACGCTACCTGCTATTTCTAACTTCGCAAAAGCTGATTCTAACCTCGCAGTGATTGTTATTCATTTTTGCATATTTTTCCACATCCATACCATGCATTATATCAATAAAAATATATTTTTTTTACTCTTTTTCTCTCTATTTTTGCCGGTCCAATATTAATGGAGAAGAGGCCCATAATCCATGAAATTATCAAGAATTAAAGGGGATTAATCAAGGCCCAAAAGAGAAGCCCAAGAGTTGAGCCCAGGATCTGGAGACATCCACGCGCCCAGTCATCATTCTAGAAGATCCACGTGGCTAACAAAACGTAACAAACTGGCAACAGAAATCTCTGGCGCAACGGCCAAGATTATGCCGCGGAAACGCGGCTCTGGCCGCGGATCCGCGGCAGTTATCTGGCCGTTGAGCCCGAGATTTTCTCCAACAGTCTGGATTCTGGAGCCTCTCACTCTGAAGCCTATAAATAGACCCAGGACTCTGCAAAAGAGGAGGAGAGATTAGAGGAAAGAGCTTGTAATTTTTAGTTTTTCTCTAGGTTTTTAGTGCTCTTAGTCTTCTTCTTCCTCCTAGAAATTCTGCAAAAGAGAGAAAGAAAGAGAGTGAGAGCTTGTAATCAAGGGGTGACAACTTGAAGCAAGGATTAATCCAAAACTTTCTTCTCAACTCTTGCAATTTCTAGTGCTTTTCATTACTTGCTTTATTTCCTTCAAGCTTTACTTTCATAACATGATGTTTTGTTGTTTTCTTTTTATTGTAATGGATAGCTAACTTCTTCTAACATGACTAGCTAACCACTAACTTTGCTAACTTCTAACTCTTGGGTGATTGCTAATTCTTAATCTTGCAAATGTTGAGTCTCTTTCATCCCCGATGGGTTACTTTCATTCTTGGCAAACTCTTATTGTAATTCCATATGATTCATGTGTGCCTCATTTAGAGCCTTGTCTTTAGAACATGTGCCTTGATGGAACATGGAGATGGAGCACCAACCATATGCTATTTGTTGTACAACTTTCTTACTTCAATGCTAATATGATGTATGGCCTTGAATGACTAATGAATTTTGTATCTTCTTCCTTAGCATCCCTTGAGTGACACTCCTCGATTCCACTATTGAAATTCTATCTTGAGAGCCGATGAAATCAATGAGGCTACAAGACAAGTCCAAGAAGATCACCCATCCATCAAGTGGGAAAGTACACTGACCAACAAGAAAGACAAACACTTGCCGATGAATCAACATGAGGCATGCATCACCATAATGGAGATTAGTAAGTTAGCAAATTAGAAAGGTTAGCTAGTCATGATTTTTCCCATCTAAAAGTATTTTACAAGTTTCCTTCTTTTAGTATTCTTTCTAAAGCAATTCTTGTTTTCAAATTCTTTTCATTTTCTTCCATCGTTTCTATTTTCATGTACAAATCCACTACAAATTCTTTCACCTATTTTACCATGTCTTTTTCATTCTTTTGAAACAAAGAAGAACACTCGTTTTCTTTCTTCATCATTCAACCGTTAAAGCTTCTATCGCGAGCTCTCCCTGAGAATCGACCCGTATTAGCTATACTACTACGGTGATTCGGAAGGAGTACATTAAGCATTGTGAATACATTTTGGAGTGAGTAAGCACCAAAGGTTGTTTCTAAACCTTCTCTCTTTTGTTGAATATTTGTGCAATTCTACTCCCCTATTCCTGCCTTATCAAAATTTTGGTGCCGTTGCTGGGGAGAGCAACGGTTTTTGATTCAATTGAAGAACTAAACGAATTTTCTTCTCTGTTGCAGGTTACAGGTTGAAGAAACAGGAATCCAAGCATTGCAGTAACATATAAGTGGCCTTGGGCCTCTGCTCTCGAAAGCAGAGACCAGGTGCCCTCGGATTTGCCGCGAAATCCGGCCAAAGCCGCGGATCCGCGGCAATGATGAGTTGACTACTAATCTGTTTTGTGCAGGGTTGCTTGCTCTGCAAAAATATAGCTGCTGCAGTACTTAATTCTTGTATGCTTCACCATATTCCTGCTAATATCAACAGTAAAATATTGGTTGTAAAGTTAAAATTGATTAGACGTTTGCATTTTTTAAGATAACAAGCACGATCGACCTTTGTACTACACCGGATACATTGGTTTCACATGCATTGAAAGGGTATAGGTTGATCTGGGGTCTGCACTCAGCATCATCCCCAAAAGGCTCCTCTACTTCCTCGGTATACCAATATATAGGTTGTCCACAACCACTACAATAATATACGGTTTTAATGCTGGAGTAGTCATTCACTTGGAAAAATTCGACTCCGTTGCCGAATCGGGAGCTTGAAGTCAGAAGTGACGTGTCATTGACGCTGACACGTCATACAACTTGTTACTAGGACGATTGTGGATCCACGCCAACTAGATTGTTCCCTCCACTCTGCACCAGTGCTTCAAATATGTTGAAGATGATGTAACAGTACGAACTGTCTTTGCTGAGAAGCAACCATTGAAAGGGGTGGAAAATTACTTTGCTGAGAAGCAACCACATGCCTTTACATAAACCAAGTGCATCCGGTACACCCATGGAATCTGTAGAAGGGGCCGTTTTAGTGATCCCTCCATCCAAAGAAGGTTAGTTATCAATAATATTCGGTAAAGCCCAACACGAGGGTCCACAGTCACAGATTCAAGTTCAGACTCAGACACCCCACAATTTTTCCACTATGCGTGACCAGTACACCATATAATGAAGAAAATGGGGTACAACCTGAAGCATGAGAAGGGCTTGAATTTCGGAAAAGGAAGACGTAGTTTGCTGCGCAACTTTGTGCCAAGAGGGAAAACTGCAAATTACTATGATAACACACGCAGAGGACTGGGATATGTTACACCCATACCACAAGCAACGGTTCAGTCCAAGGATGACAAACCGATCCCATCGCATTCTGCCTCTTCTCCGAGTGGGACTCAGATGTCAGTGTGGGAATGATGTTCGAAAATCTCACCGTTAACATGAATTCAAGCAGTCAATTGGAGCCAGCGGAAGCTACTGATGAGGAACCATGGGCTCAGCAATTAGATCTCCAATGGGAAAAGCGATTCGAACTGCGCGAACCACCTACTGAAGACCAGGTGATTCAGGTCAACTTGGGTAGTCAAGATCACCCTAAACCCATCTTTATAAGTGAGAGCTTATCACTTATAGAAAAAGAAGAATTAATAATACTCGTAAAGGAGTATATAGATTTTTTGCATGGAACTACGAAGACATGCCCGGACTTGATCCACAAGTAGCCATGCATCGTCTGAATATCAAACATGACGCCAAGCCAGTCAAGCAGCAACAACGTCGGTTTCGTCCGAACATTATGGAGGCTATTGAAGTCGAAGTTCATAAACTCATTGCATGTGGCTTCATATGGGAGGAACAACATCCAGATTGGGTTGCTAATATCGTTCCCGTCCTCAAGAAGAATGGGAGAATACAGATCTGCATCGACTACCGTGATCTCAATACAGCTTGTCCTAAAGACGAATTCTCACTTCCCATCGCTGATGTCATGATTGACAATACCTGTGGATTCAAAAGAATGTCTTTCATAGACGGCTTTCAGGGTACAATCAGATTAAGATGTATCCCGACGACGAGAAGCATACTTCATTCCGAAACCATTAGGGGTATACTGTTACACTGTGATGCCCTTCGGGCTAAAGAACGCTGGAGCAACTTATCAGCGGGCAATGAATACAATTTTTCGCGATCATCTTCGAAAAACGGTAGAATGCTATGTCGACGACATTGCTGTCAAAAGCCGCAATAAGAATGACCATCTTGTGACTTGAGAACAATGTTCGACATAATGCGGGCTCATCAGCTGAAGATGAATCTAACAAAATCCTTCTTGAGAGTTTCGAGTGTCAAGTTTCTTGGTTTATTGTTACATCAAAAGGAATTCATCTTGACCCAGACAAAGTCAAAGCCATTCAGAGCATGCATCCACCTAGGAATCTCAAAGAGCTTAGAGGCTTGCAAGGTAGACTGACTTATATTAGAAGATTCATCGCAAATCTCTCAGGCCGCTGTCAACCGTTCACTCGACTCATGAAAAAGGGTGCTTCCTTTGTATGGGATCAAGCTTGTCAGGAAGCTTACGAGGATATCAAGAGATATCTCACAAAACCTCCAGTCTTGGTAGCTCCCATATCAGGGAAACCATTCTTGCTTTATGAGAAAGCTATGAACCATTCTCTTGGTGCCCTGCTTGCTCAAAAAGATGACAATGGTCACGAACAGGCCATTTATTATCTGAGCAGGACTCTGATATGGGCGGAATCTCGCTATAATCCTATTGAGAAGGAGTGCTTAGTTCTTATTTTCGCCGTTCAAAAGACACGACATTATTTGGTCAGCCAAACCATACATGTCATCTCTAGAGTGAATCCTTTGCATCTTCTCATGACAAAGCCAGGATCATTAAATTCAAGATTAGCTAAATGGGTGCTTCTTTTGTCTCAATACGATATGATCTTTATCCCTCAAAAGGCGGTTTAAAGGTCAGGCACTTGCAGAGTTCTTGGCTGCTCATCCAGTTCCGAAAAACTCAAAACTTAATGAAGACATTCCAGATGAAGTCTTTGAATCTAATATAACTTCAGAAGACGAAGTATGGCAGATGTTCTTCGATGGAGCATCACGAATAGGACCTAAAGGTAGGATCATTGCCGGCGTGGGGGTTGTGTATCTCTCCACAAAATCACGTCCTTCATAGAGCATTTTCTCTGACGGAATCATGCTCCAACAGTGTAGCGGAATATAATGCTCTACTTATTGGTCTTCAGCTCGCCCACAGAATGGGGGTACGCTACCTTGAAGCTTACGGCGATTCAAAACTGATTATCAATCAGGTTAAAGGCGAATATGACATCCGTCACGAGGACTTGATGCCTTATATCACACAGTCATCGAATTGGCTAATCTATTTGATGACTTTTACATCAGGCACGTATCTCGATCTCAGAATACTAAAGT
Source organism: Agave tequilana (assembly GCA_038442645.1). Taxonomy (NCBI): domain Eukaryota; kingdom Viridiplantae; phylum Streptophyta; class Magnoliopsida; order Asparagales; family Asparagaceae; genus Agave; species Agave tequilana. The sequence goes on from JAVJIF010010759.1 coordinate 118,811, forward strand.
GGATGCTCTTGCTGTATTAGCAATAACGCTAGCCTTGCCAGTCGACACCGAGTATCACCTTACAGTGGCGACTCGACACCTTGTCTGCTCTAAACATATGTAAGAACCAGAGAGGTCTATAATATCTCGACGGATCTTGAGCTGAGAGATTGGCGATTTCCTTTCATCATCTATGCTTTACATGGTCTGCTGCTAGACAATCCTAAAGAAGCGACATTTATCAGACGAAGGTCTCTCCGTTTTTACTATGATCCAACTCTGAAGACACTTTACTGTAGTTCATACGACGGTATCCTTCTCCGTTGCCTTTCTAATTCAGAGGCATAGGAAGTGCTTAAAGAAGCACACGATGACATATGCGGAGCTCATCAACCAGGTTCAAACTTAAAGACAGATTGCATAGGCTTGGATATTATTGGCCAACCATGATAGCCGATGCCGTCCAATATGCACGAAGGTGTAAAGCATGCCAAATTCATGCGGACTTCATACACCAGCCTCCAGAGTTGCTCCACCCAACTGTTGCTTCATGGCCATTTAAAGCATGGGGAATCGATGTTGTAGGGCCAATCAGCAACTTGGACTCTACTGATCCAGTGAAGCAGACAGTAAGCCCAGATTGTCTTTGAAGAGACCTAAGCAGGTCTAAGATGCTAAGTTAACTCAACATTTAGCATCACATGAGCCCAAGGTGATAGCCTCGCCTGAGAGGCTAAGTTTGTCCAACTTCGCCTTGAAGCTGTTCAAAGCTTTATCGGAGAGCTAACTTACAGCTTCGCCTAAAGTGCTCAGTTAACTCCACAGAGAGTTAGCTTCGCTCGAAGCCACACAACCACGTAGAAGGATGTTCGGTAGCTTCGCCACAGATGTTATCCAGCTCCGCTGAAGAGCTTTCTTCTGATTTCGCCAGATGCTTCTTCCAGCTCCGCTGCGAGCTCGACGCTGCAGCTCCGCTGCTAGTCTTTCATGGTCAACCTTTGACCAATTAAATCTCCAAACAAGATCAAATCAATTCAAGATCAAGATCAAATCTGAGATCAAATTTAGCAGGTGCTTGCCATATTTGCTTGACTCTCCTAAAACAAGTAAGAAGATCAGGGGAGATCTTTCAGTTATTTGGAAAGAATCAAAACAGATCAGGAGATTGACGCTACCTGCTATTTCTAACTTCGCAAAAGCTGATTCTAACCTCGCAGTGATTGTTATTCATTTTTGCATATTTTTCCACATCCATACCATGCATTATATCAATAAAAATATTTTTTTTTACTCTTTTTCTCTCTATTTTTGCCGGTCCAATATTAATGGAGAAGAGGCCCATAATCCATGAAATTATCAAGAATTAAAGGGGATTAATCAAGGCCCAAAAGAGAAGCCCAAGAGTTGAGCCCAGGATCTGGAGACATCCACGCGCCCAGTCATCATTCTAGAAGATCCACGTGGCTAACAAAACGTAACAAACTGGCAATAGAAATCTCTGGCGCAACGGCCAAGATTATGCCGCGGAAACGCGGCTCTGGCCGCGGATCCGCGGTAGTTATCTGGCCGTTGAGCCCGAGATTTTCTCCAACAGTCTGGATTCTGGAGCCTCTCACTCTGAAGCCTATAAATAGACCCAGGACTCTGCAAAAGAGGAGGAGAGATTAGAGGAAAGAGCTTGTAATTTTAGTTTTTCTCTAGGTTTTTAGTGCTCTTAGTCTTCTTCTTCCTCCTAGAAATTCTGCAAAAGAGAGAAAGAAGAGAGGTGAGAGCTTGTAATCAAGGGGTGACAACTTGAAGAAAGGATTAATCCAAAACTTTCTTCTCAACTCTTGCAATTTCTAGTGCTTTTCATTACTTGCTTTATTTCCTTCAAGCTTTACTTTCATAACATGATGTTTTGTTGTTTTCTTTTTATTGTAATGGATAGCTAACTTCTTCTAACATGACTAGCTAACCACTAACTTTGCTAACTTCTAACTCTGGGGATGCTAATTCTAATCTTAATCTTGCAAATGTTGAGTCTCTTTCATCCCGATGGGTTACTTTCATTCTTGGCAAACTCTTGTTGTAATTCCATATGATTCATGTGTGCCTCATTTAGAGCCTGTCTTTAGAACATGTGCCTTGATGGAACATGGAGATGGAGCACCAACCATATGCTATTTGTTGTACAACTTTCTTACTTCAATGCTAATATGATGTATGGCCTTGAATGACTAATGAATTTTGTATCTTCTTCCTTAGCATCCCTTGAGTGACACTCCTCGATTCCACTATTGAAATTCTATCTTGAGAGCTGATGAAATCAATGAGGCTACAAGACAAGTCCAAGAAGATCACCCATCCATCAAGTGGGAAAGTACAATGACCAACAAGCAAGACAAAACACTTGCCGATGAATCAACATGAGGCATGCATCACCATAATGGAGATTAGTAAGTTAGCAAATTAGAAAGGTTAGCTAGTCATGATTTTTCCCATCTAAAAGTATTTTACAAGTTTTCCTTCTTTCAGTATTCTTTCTAAAGCAATTCTTGTTTTCAAATTCTTTTCATTTTCTTCCATCGTTTCTATTTTCATGTACAAATCCACTACAAATTCTTTCACCTATTTTACCATGTCTTTTTCATTCTTTTGAAACAAAGAAGAACACTCGTTTCTTTCTTCATCATTCAACCGTTAAAGCTTCTATCGCGAGCTCTCCCTGAGAATCGACCCGTATTAGCTATACTACTACGGTGATTCGGAAGGAGTACATTAAGCATTGTGAATACATTTTGGAGTGAGTAAGCACCAAAGGTTGTTTCTAAACCTTCTCTCTTTTGTTGAATATTTGTGCAATTCTACTCCCCTATTCCTGCCTTATCAAAATTTTTGGTGCCGTTGCTGGGAGAGCAACGGTTTTTGATTCAATGAAGAACTAAACGAATTTTTTCTCTGTTGCAGGTTACAGGTTGAAGAAACAGGAATCCAAGCATTGCAGTAACATATAAGTGGCCTTGGGCCTCTGCTCTCGAAAGCAGAGACCAGGTGCCCTCGGATTTGCCGCGAAATCTCGGCCAAAGCCGCGGATCCGCGACAATGATGAGTTGACTACTAATCTGTTTTGTGCAGGGTTGCTTGCTCTGCAAAAATACAGCTGCTGCAGTACTTAATTCTTGTATGCTTCACCATATTCCTGCTAATAATCAACAGTAAAATATTGGTTGCAAAGTTAAAAATTGATTAGACGTTTGCATTTTTTTAGGCACGTGTCTTTTCAATTCATTTACTTTACTGTTGAAGAGTGCTGGAGCAAGGTACGTGTGCATTGCATTTTGATTAGGACTCACTTCTTGGTTGATTTATATCGCTTTGAGTGAACCTTATTGCTTTATTGTACACTTGCACCAAACTGATTTTAAGGGCATCACCCCATAAATAAGATAAGGTGGGGGATTTCATCACCCTTTCCTTGGCCCAAAAATCATTTTCCAAGCACTCACAATCCCAAGCTTTTAATAAAATCTGATAAACGATGGCCCTAGGGACATCCGGACTCAGTAGGAGATCGGCTGAAGTTGGAAGTTATTTTTGATTCATACTCCGGTGAAAATCAGTGTCTAAGGCTGGGGATTAAGAGGTTAAGCCTCGAAGATACCGTGGTTTGGCGTAATTAAGGCCCGTTGCTTACGCACGGATACCTCCCACCGTATTTTGCCCTACCTGGCTGATTAGCTGTGGTCTGATTCAAGCATTTTTTTTTAAACCGTTGCAATCCCCGGCAACGGCGCCAAAAATTTGATATGAGAAAGAGTAGGGGAGTAGAATTGCACAGATATTCAACAAAAGAGAGAAGGTTTAGAAACAACCTTAGGTGCTTACTCACTCCAAAATGTATTCACAATGCTTGATGTACTCCTTCCGAATTACCGTAGTAGTATAGCTAATAGGGGTCGATCCTCAGGGAGAGCTCGTTTTGGAAGCTTAACGGTTCGATGTTGAAAGAAAGAAAACGAGTGTTCTTCTATGTTTCAAAAGAATGAAAAAGACATGGAAAAATAGGTGAAAGAATTTGTGATAGATTTGTGCATGAAAAGAAAAGCGATGTAAAGAAAGAAAAGAAAACTTGTAAAGCTTTAGAAAGAATACTAAAAGAAGGAAAACTTGTAAAAGACTTTTTAGATGGAAGAAGTCATGACTAGCTAACCTTTCCAATTTGCTAACTTACTAATCTCCATTATGGTGATGCATGCCTCATGTTGATTCATCGGCAAATGTTTGTCTTGCTTGTTGGTCAAGTTACTTTCCTCTTGATGGATGGGTGATCTTCTTGGACTTGTCTTGTAGCCTCATTGATTTCATCGGCTCTCAAGATAGAACTTCAATGGTGGAATCGAGGAATGTCACTTAAGGGATGCTAAGGAAGAAGATACAATATTCATTAGTCATTCAAGGCCATACATCAAGTTAGCATTGAAGTAAGAAAGTTGTACAACAAATAGCATATGGTTGGTGCTCCATCTCCATGTTCCATCAAGGCACTTGTTCTAAAGACAAGGCTCTAAATGAGGCACACATGAATCATATGGAATTACAATAAGAATTTGCCAAGAATGAAAGTAACCCATCGGGGATGAAAGAGACTCAACATTTGCAAGATTAAAAGTTAACAATCACGAAAGAGTTAGAAGTTAGCAAAGTTAGTGGTTAGCTAGTCATGTTAGAAGAAGTTAGCTATCCATTACAAGAGAAGGAAAACAACAATTCATGGTGAAGTAAAAGTGCAATGAAAGTAAAGCAAGAAGAAAGTAAATGCAAGAAATGTAAAGTACTAGAAATTGCAATAGATGAGAAGGGAGATTGGATTAATCCTTGCTTCAAGTTGTCACACCAAAATATAATAAACCGTTGCAAAGAAATGTAAATCTTTAAGATTTTACCTTTCTTTGTAGATTTTTTATTTTCTTTAGATTTACTTTTTAGAAAAAAATAATAAAATAAAAAAAAATGATAAAAAAAGAAGAGGGAAATTCTTGATCCATGTTTAAAGAATCAAGCTGGACTTTAGGGATTAAGGAAACTCTTAACTATGATTTCTAATTATAAGTTGAAAAGAGGAGTTTTGTTAGATTTTTAGTTAAGTAAAAAAGGATAAGAAAGATAACTAGATTTTAATTCTTTCTTTAGGATATATACATTAAACATATTAAGGGATTAATCAAAGACTTTGTGACTTTATTTACATATATATATAATAAAGGAAAAAAAAGAAGAAAAAAAAGAAAAAAAATAATATATATATATATAAATAACTAAATAAATACTTAGCTACTAATTAAGCTGGTTAGCCGTGCCTCAAGAAGCATTGCCAATCATGCCTAAAGGTGGTTAAGTCCTTAGTATTCATGGCCTAGTTTACTCGAGTCATCGAACCTTAGGGATGTATCTTCATCTGGTGCCCTAAGACCGACTGGTTTGAGAGTCATCGGTAAGAGACTCGCTACAAGGGTAAATTAGAAAGCCTAAGGAATGCTAAGGAAATGTAAATAAATAAATATTGTATATAAAAAATAAAAAAATGTTATATATATTAGTAAATAAATGAACTTAGTCTAAGAAAGATCCTTCATATTATAGATGTATATATACTAGGATTGATGCAAAATCTGATTTTTGATCTTTCCTTAAAAACTTAACCTAAGTTGAAAACAAAACTCTAAATAGACGCTTATAAGAGGAATGACAAGTTTAGGGTAACCTGAAACCTATAAATCAAGTAAGACTCTTGAAAACATGGATCAAAATTTTCACTAACACTTTTATTTTCTTTATGGATTTTGTGGGTGCAATCCGCTGAAAACCCTCAGGAGACAACACTCCTCCTCTAGGGTAACCTAGAGGTTTAACGGCTTGTTGCACATGCTCAGTGCAATCGTGTCACCTACGAAAGTGGGTGCAATAATTTAGATAGGATTTTTCTTCTTTTCTTGTTTTGCTCGGGGACGAGCAAAAGCTAGGTATGGGGGTGTGATTGTTATTCATTTTTGCATATTTTTCCACATCCATACAATGCATTATATCAAAAAAATGTGTTTTTTACTCTCTTCTCTCTATTTTTGCAGGTCAATATTAATGGAGAAGAGGCCCATAATCCATGGAATTATCAAGAATTAAAGGGGATTAATCAAGGCCCAAAAGAGAAGCCCAAGAGTTGAGCCCAGGATCTGGAGACATCCACGCGCCCAGTCATCATTCTAGAAGATCCACGTGGCTAAAGAATGTAACAAAACTGGCAACAGAAATCTCTGGCGCAACGGCCAAGATTATGCCGCGGAAACGCGGCCTGGCCGCGGATCCGCGGCAGTTATCTGGCCGTTGAGCCCGAGATTTCTCCAACTGTCTGGATTCTGGAGCCTTCTCTTCTGAAGCCTATAAATAGACACAGGGCCTCTGTGCGAAAAAAGGAGGAGAGATTGGAGAGAGAGCTTGTAGGTTTTTGAGAGAGTGTAGGGATTTTCTCTGTTTGTAGTGCTCTTGTAGTCTCTTCTTCCCCCTAGAAATTCTGCAAGAGAGAGATAGAGAGAGAGTGAAAGATTGTAATCCAAGGTGTTGACAACTTGAAGCAAGGATTAATCCAATCTCTCTTCTCATCTATTGCAATTTCTAGTTGTAACACCCCATCCTCGGTATACGTGCACAGTTACGTATCCTGATTTGTTTGCATTTTATTATTATTATTTTATTTATTTTATTTTCTGCTATTTAAATACTTACTCATATAACAGTACTGCATGATTTGATCTGTTGGTATTCAGATTTGACTAATTTTAGTTTCAAATATTATTTTTTATATATTCTAGATTTTTCATGATTT